>CANXYC010110233.1:0-16812 GCA_948193065.1 Aleurites moluccanus | reverse complement strand
AAAGGTTGGTTGTAAGCCATGAAGAGCAAGACAAAATTATTGAGCAATTGGCTATGTATCGAAATGCAGAAAATATATTTGGAACTTCTTTAGCTATAAGGCATAGAAAAACAAAATCTCCAGGTTAATAAATTTTAAACTTGAGTGATTTATTACATATTGATTAACATTTACTAGAGTATCAATCTAACACTCATGCATTTAATCTACTATTAACAGTTGAGTGGTGGATATCTTATGAATCTTCAACTCCACAATTGAAAAAATTTGCTGTGAAAGTTCTTAGTCTTACCTGTAGTGCATCTGGCTGTGAGCGTAATTAGAGCATTTTTGAACATGTAAGTGATTAATGTGTAATTTTTGCTACTTTTTCTTATATACTTGTTTAGTAGAGTAGGTAATTAATAATTTGTTACATAACAAAATGACATTTATTAGCATTAATGTATTTCAGGTTCATAACAAAAAGAGAAATAGGCTTGCTCAACAAAAATTGAATGATTTGGTGTTTGTGAAGTATAATCAAGCTTTGAAGCATCGATATGATGCACGAGACCGCATTGACCCCATTTCTTTGAATGACATTGATGATGCTAATGAATGGTTGATGGGTAGACTAAATGAAGAAGCAGAAGAAGATGATGAACTTGTATTTGAAGATAATGATTTAACGTGGAGTACAGTTGCTAGAGCAACTGGAGTTGAAGAGAATGCCTATAATACTAGAGTAGGAGGGGGAGAAAAGGAAGGAGGAGGAGCAAAAAGCTAAAATGTCATGTATGCATCTACTCCAAGTGCTAGGCCTAAAGATAAGGGAAAAACATCATCTTCTAACTTGAGAGGAGGCAAGACTCCTCTTATACTTAGAGATGATGATGAAAAAGAGATTGATTTTGAAGATTATAATGAAGAGGATGAAGTAGAGAACCTTGAAGATGAATATTATAATGATGATGATGGTGGTAGTGATGATGAAGATGATGCTACTATTGATATACATTAGTCATTAGTTATTATTTCAATTTAGTCTATTTAGATTTTAGTGGACTTAGAATTATGTTGAGAATTTTAAAACTTTTATTTGGCTATTTTTAGACTTCAAAATTAAGAGTATTGCTAAATTTTTTATGGTTTATGACTTTTTTTTATGTTATTGGTATTAAAATATTTAAGTATTTCATTTTATAAGTATAAATAATTGAAATATTTTTTGAAAATATTTTTTTATTTATATTTCGCCTCATGTCGCTCAGGCGCGCGCCTGCGCCTAGCGCCTTGCGCCCAGGCTCCAGGACCCCTTTGCGCCTAAGTGCGCCTTGCGCCTTTAATAACTATGCTATATTGACTCGACTCGCCTCGCCTCATAACAACCCACCCCCAAACTCGCATATAAAATCAAAACTATATTGAGATCAACACTGTAGACTCGATTTACCTCAGTACACCCCACCTAACTATAACACCCTAAAATTTATCTCATTTTGAGTACAGAAAGACTCCATTTAACTATAGAAACGACATACGTGAATAATAGGACAAGTCACGAAAACCGACCCTGACAGTTATGCAAGCACCTCAGTACTTCATTTTTCGAATGAGCTTGGAAGTGCATGTATTTAAATGCACCATTGGAATCATAAACTGGAGGAATACAAGGAATATTGTTTCAGAATCAAAATAGGGCAAAAAGGTGAATAGTTATAAGTTACAAGTCCAAAATGTAAATACGTGAAGTACCGGGGAGAAAAGTTGAATTACCAAAAGTTTGAATAGTATATAAAGCCCAATTTTTGTCTTATTCTCCACCATCTTCATTTCTCCTTCCGTTGCTCCATCTTTGGCAGATTGTAGTTCTTCCATTTCTTTTCAATTTCTTTCAAAAGTTTGTGAAGAAAACCCAAAAACAAACATGATTAAACACCAAATATAACTTGATTACACCAAAATCTATCAAAGAAAGCAAGCAAAAAATGAAGAGAAGAATCAGGGTTTCGGCCATTTCATGAATAAGAGGTAAAATGGTGTTTTCTTTGTTCTTTCCATCTATTCTAGCTATATATATGATTAGAATGATGAATTGAATGATAGATAGCAAGAATTGAGTTAAAATTGATGAAAAACCCTAAAACTAGTTTATGTCAAAACGTAATTTCCTTATTAGGTTTCTATAATTCTGTTTAGTATTAGACTATATTAATTAGCATCCATTAGAAGCTAAATATATGAAAATATTTGATGTGGAATCAAAGTAAGGAAGAAGTGCTATAGTGCCATTTTGGACAATTTGGTGTTCGGTAGCGTTTTTTATCGAACGGACAGTTTCGGTGAGTCTTATATATATTGTTATGTATGCATATACCAAAATATTGAATTAAGAACTTGATTTTTACCTTGAACCATGTTTGGCCAAAACTTTAATGTTGAAATTTCATTGATTTTCACTTGATTTCAAGCTCTGATTTGATCCATTTTCCTTGAACTGTTATATGATTTGAAATGTCCACTGTAATGTGAGCATTGTTGACTTGATATGTGAAACTCATGATTTGTTGAACTTACCCTTTAACCCTATCAAAATGGTGTTTAAATGTTGTACGCCAAGTATTCGATGAAATGACCTTTGTATTTTCATAAGCATACCAAATGTATGTCATTGTCGCCAGCACGAGTGACTAGCCATCTCGCAAGCACAATTGACCCATTTTGGCATATTTTGTACCCAAGCCAAACTTGTGTTTTATGGCCTTTGGCATATGAATTATTGATCCCAGTACATGTTTATTGACCTGTATTGATATTGATTGAACAGTATAAAGCTAATGAGCTCATTGATTGAAAGATTGTACCATAACGTTTCCATTGGCCTTTTGGCATCTATATGAGTTCTTTCTATCTATTTTACATGTTTATATAGCAGAGCTACTATTCCGATAGGGCTGTAAGGAGAAAACCATCGATATTGTGCACAATGAACATTAAAAATCTTAGCTGGGAAGAGGTAAGGTCCTAGCCATAAGATAATGTCATGCCTTATGTTCTATTTATGAGATTGATATGTGACATGTTTACGAGACCATTTATATCTGTTATATTTACATACTATGAGTTTCCATTGACTTATTGATCCTATTTAATCTTTCTATTCAGAGTGATTGTTCAACCTTGATCATTGTAATAGTATTTGATTTTTCTTCCTTGTTTACCTATCAGTGGGCATTTGGTGTGCAGTTTGTTAAATTAACCATTGAATCTTTCATTTGTCATCCATTGAGCTACTTATTTAGCTATTATTGTTTATCTACTGATACCTACCTAGCTAAGTTTATGGTAATATATATTTGACTTACTGAGTATTAATTACTCACTCTTTAGTGGTTTAAAATTTTTCAGGTCAGGAGTAAAGGGACTCCTTTATTTTCTTCTTTAACTAGGACCAGATTGTCTTTTGCAGTGTAAATGACAACAATTGTATTTTTCTTTTGTATTCATAAAAGCTTCATGGTACTGTACATAGATGGACTAGTGACATATAGAATGTTGTGTAAAAAATAGATAGAATTGTTATCCAGAATGTGAGGTATATGTAAATATGCATGATTTATCAGAGATATAGAATTGTTGATGATGATGACAGATAGATTGAAAAAATTGATTGTAGGACTATTATAATGAGAAATGATAATAGGTCATAAGCAAGGGTTCTACGGGTGTTGTAGCTGTGAATAGAGAATAGAAAAAGAAGATAGAAAAGATGATTGAAGCTTTAACTTGCTTGATTATTCCTTCAAGCTAGGTCAGTGTTATATACACATAAATTGAGCTAAATAAGGAAGCATATATAAGGAAATATAATCAAAGATTATATGCCTACAATTACTCAAACACAATCTCTAATTGTTAGCATAATCACAGCCTATTATTCTAACACTCCTTCTCAAGCTAGAGCATACATGTTGTAGACTCCTAACTTGTTACAAAGACACTCAATCCGAGAACCTCTAAGAGATTTAGTTAAGATATCTGCTAATTGACCATTTGAATTCACAAAAGAAGTAGCAATACATCCTGACTCGATCTTTTGTCCAAGAAAGTGACAATCTATGTCTCTATGCTTTGTCCTTTCATGAAATACTAGATTAGAGGCAATATGAAGAGCGGCTTGATTGTCATAGATTAATTTCATTTGTTGAATCTCTCCACATTTTAATTCTTGGAGAAGTTGTTTTAGCCACACAAGCTCACACATGGCCAAGGCCATAGGTCAGTATTCTGCTTCTGCGCTAGATCTGGCTATTACATCTTGTTTTTCGCTTTTCCAAGATATTAAATTTCCTTCAATCGTAACACAATACCCAAAAGTATATCTTTTATCCATGAGAGAGCCTACCCAGTATGCATCAGAGTATCCTACTACTTGTAAGTTACCATTGTCTTCGATCTCACATTGAATAATAACAAAATATATAAATGACTTATAAGTAAGTGGATGTTGGACCTAGCACAAGCTAATTGATTTTATGCAAATGGATTTCAATATTTATCCACTTATAAGCCCACATGTGTGCGGGTCCATGGACTTTAACATAGTATCAGAGCCAACTCTACACTCTCTCAATCTGTACTCTTTCGTCAATTCAATAGCCATGTGTCAGTAAGGGCCTAACACGTGTGAATCTAAATCGGTCTTATGCTTCATTGGTTTGGAAATGACTGAACAAATGCTTTTTGAGTTGAAAAATTCCATCCTAATCATTATCTATTATGACAATATCATCAACATATACCATCAGATAAATGCAATTACCATGATTTCCATGACGATAGAACATTGAGTGATCAGCTTCACTACATTTCATCCCAAACTGTTGAATAACTGCACTAAATCTTCAAAACCATGCTCTTGGAGATTTTTTAAACCATAGAGAGATCGACGAAGTCGACATATTAGACCAGACTCCTTGAGCAACAAAACCAGGTGGTTGCTCCATATAGACTTCTTCACCTAACTCATCATGAAGGAAAGCATTTTTTATATCCAATTGATAAAGTGGCCAATGATGAATAGCTGCAGGAGAAATAAAGAGTCTAATAGAGGCAATCTTCACCACAGGAGAAAAATATCACCATAATCAAGCCCAAATATTTGAGTGTATCCCGTGGCAACTAGACGTGCCTTTAAATGATCAATTTTTCCATTGGGTCCAATCTTGATAGTATAAACCCAGCAACAACCAACAACAGTTTTGTCTAGTGGCAATGAAACCAATTCCCAAGTACAATTATCATGAAGGGCAGTTATTTCATCAACTATAGCAGCATGCCATCTAGGGTGAGATAGTGTTTCATTCACATTCTTTGATATGGAAACATTAGATAAATTTGAGACAAATACATAATATGAAGGAGATAAACGATGATAACTTAGGAAATTATAAATGGGATGAGGATTGTGGGTGAAACGGGTACCTTTACGAAGGGCAATGAGAGGTAGTGGTGTCTCTGTTGATGGCATGACCGCTGTAGGAGATGATGGAGGAGTAAGAGATGAGTCACTTAGTAATGTACCTACATCATCATGAATAACAAATTGGAGATAAGGACGGCGTAAGTAAACTTGTAGAGGTCCTGAAGGAGTTGTTTCTGGAATAGGGAGAATGGGAGCAGGTAGGGCTTCAGAAATGAAATATTGTTTGTCGTTGCTATGAGAAAAATATGGGGATTTCTCAAAAAAGGTTACATCTGTTGAAATAAAGAACTTATGTGTGGTTGGGTCATAATATTTGTAGCCTTTTTGGAGACAAGAATATCCTAAGAAGACACATTTGATTGATTTATATTAAAGTTTATCTTTGCCGGGAGTAAGATTATGAACAAAACACGTATAACCAAAAACCCAAAGGGGAAGACTATAAATATCTTGACTTGGGAACAATATTGAATGAGAACTTTTGTGTTGTAATATGGAAGAAGGCATCCGATTAATCAAATAACATGCTGTAAGAACAGCATCCCCCCAAAAACGAAGGAACATGGCAACGAAGGAGTAAAGTGCGGACTGTTTCAATAAGATGCTAATTTTTTTTTATTTTTTTTTTTGCTCGGCTACTCCATTTTGTTGTGGAATACGAGCACAAGACGATTGATGGGTGATGCCCTGAGAAGATAAAAACTGGGAAAAAGAGTGAGAGAAATATTTCTTAGCATTATTACTACATAATGTTTTAATGAGTACTCCAAATTGATTACAAATTTCAGCATGAAAATTTTGAAATATATAGAAGATTTCAGAACGTGAATAATCTTCAATGAAAGTAACAAAGTAATTGAAACCTAAAACAAAACTAACACAACTGGGACCCCATATGTCTGACTGAACAATTTCAAACATAGATGTGGCTCAATTATTGACACATTTAGGAAAAGAAACACAAGTTTGTTTACCTAATTGACAAGACTCACATTCAAAAGAAGAGAGTAGAAAAATGAGAAACTAGTTGTTTGAACTTTGCAAGACTTAGATGACCAAGTTGACTGTGAAGGAGTTCAGCACAAGTGAAGGCAACGGTTGTTTTTTTGTTGTAGAGAGGTAGTATAGTCCTTGCGACTCATATCTTACTCCAATCAACTTCTCCGTACGGTAGTCCTGCACAAAAACAAAGTCAGCCAAAAAGAACACAATGAAATTTAAATGTTTTGTCAGTTTACTAATGGAGATCAAATTATAAGGACACTCTGGAGTAAATAAAACTATGGTCAAAGGAACTGAAGGTAAAGGTTGAGCTTCTCTAATTCCTTTAATCGCAGTTTGAGAGCCATTAGCTAAGGTGACAGTAGAAAGATTTGGAGGAAAGGAAATTTGAGAGAAAAGTTTATTACTAGAAATATGATCATAAGCACCAGAATCACGTATCCAAGAAATAGCATGTATTGCTTTGGTTAAACAAGTAGTATAAGTGCCAAAATGAAATAATTGTTGAGCTTGCTATTTGGCAAATTGAAATTGTAAATACTCTCTATAATCAGATCCAGTCAATGTAATGGAACTAGGTGATTTATCAGGTAATGGAAGGAGACCATTTCCACCACTAGATGAGCAACGCTGCAGCTTGTATTGGTGAATTGATTCTAAGTAACATTTTTGTTTGTATTGATGGACTGATGCTATGGTGGTCGGCCATGCAATGACCAACAAGTGTCTCGAGTATGACATAATAAGTACAATGTGACTTTGAATTTTTGCCTTTCCATTTCCTATTACCACTATTAGCCTGTTGATGTTATATAGCTAACACAAATGACTCAACTTCATTAGTGTCAGAAACAGAGATACGTAATAAATGTGCACATACATCTTCCAAAGTAGGAATAGTTGGATTTGTAAAAATTTGATCTTGTATGGGTCCAAGATCTTATCGTAATCCAATTAAAGCCAAGATCATAAAGAATTTATTTCTCTGTTTTTCCTGTTCAGCAATATCATCAAATATGGGCATAATAGAGTCAAATTCGTCCATTAAGGTTTCTACCTGCCCTAAGTAACTAGTTATGTCTTGGAGATTTTGCTAGAAGTGAATAAGATTGAACACAACTTTACATATTCGCTATATATCATTAGTATACAGTGTACGAACTTTAGTCCAGACTTTGCAACAGGTTTTACAAGATTGAAATAAGATAAGCAGTTATGGGTTAAGGGAATGTCATAATGAACTACATAATTATGCATCAATTTTAATCCAAGTGGCTTTTTCTTTTGTATCTATATCACTAGCATTTTTAGTTAGGTGATCATCATATCCTTGACCAATAAACCATAGTTCTGCTGATGCAAGCCATGACACATAATTGCTACTGCCTTGCAATTTTACTGTAGTAATAGTTGGGGAATTAACAACAGAAGAGAAAAGGGGTTTAGCATATGAATTTAAAGATTCTCCAATAGCAGCCATTAGTGTGGGACTGGAAATAGCACAAAAGAAGTAGAAAATCACTTAGTAGGCCTAAAAACCACCAGACAAAACCGGAAAACTGTTGGTCAGAACGAAAATCGACTGGTCAAACCGAAAAACCACTGGTCAGACCGAAAACATACTGGTCAAACCAAAAACCAACTAAAACCTTATCAAAAAAAGAATATGAGCACTAGGTTATGCTCCCCGTGATTGATCGACGCCGAGAAGAAGAAAAACGAGAGACAGAGACCACTAGACACTCACACGTCGGCCCATGTACCGGAGGTTGGCTGTTGGTGGTGGCACATGGACGTTGACAACGAGGATTCTGGTGATGATCTTTTGGTTCTTTGGTCGCCGACAGATGGCAAGTCTAACAGGAGTGGTGGTGAGGACAAAAACTTGCTTTGTATACTAGGCTTTAGGGAAACAGAGAACGGGTCACTGTTTCTGGATTACTGTTTTTGGGTTGGTGAAGACAAATATGTGGTTTAAATACTGAGTTTTTTTTAAGAGAGATGAAATCGGGAAGTTTAGGTTTTGAAGAACAAAGAAGAACAGAGAAGAAATTTGGGTTTTGGAGAGGAACAGAAAATCATACCTTCATACACTCTAATACCATGTGAAAATAGAGAGTAGAAGAAAGAAGATAGAAAAGATGATTGAAGCTTTAACTTGCTTGATTATTCCTTCAAGCTAGGTCAGTGTTATATACACATAATTTGGGCTAAATATGGAAACATATACAAAGAAATATAATCATAGATTATATGCCTACAATTACTTAAACACAATCCCTAATTGTTAGCATAATCACAGCCTATTATTCTAACAGTAGCTTTAAGCTGTTTTCATATCCTAGGATTGTCATGTTCCAAAATTGGGACATGACTCTAACTCACATATAAAATCAAAACAATAGTTGGCCCTAGAGTAGTTAAAGGCGCACAATGCATTAAGGGAAGGCGAGGATAAGAGTTGGCGCTTTTAAACCACCAAGGCAAGGCGTGTTCAATAAAGGCACGCGCTTACAACATTTAGCAAGTGCCTTGTAAGAGGCAAGAGGTGCGTAAGGTATGTACCTATCTAAAATAAATTCCATAAGTTATTTATTTCACTTGAAACCCTAATATTATTATAAAATAAGTCTTTATACTTTCTAAGATACATTCTTTGAGATTTCATGCATGTTTCTTAGACTTCTTTTTTAACCTAAACACTCAAAGAATTTAGACTTTTAGAGAAATTCGTAGTTTATTCAAACAAAACTTCTTGCACCATTAGAGACAAAGTAGTATTGTTTCTTTACAAGCTTTCTTCAAAACTTTGCTTAGTGTTTTTCCTCCTTGTCTTGCCTTTTATTATTTTTTGTATTGTTCTTCAATTATTTCATTTTCTTTAATTTTACTCCCACTAATTTTGATTTTATTTCTCTTCCATTTATTTTAATCCTTCCATAGAGTCACAGTTGTCTAAGTCCCTTGTGTCTCTACTCTCTCTGTCCTCGTCCCAATCCATCTCTAGTCTCTCTTTATATTGTAGAATTTATGTTGTACTTCTTTTTCCCTAATTTTTTTTTTTTTCTCTTCTTCTATTGTATATGTATGTCTTTTTTTTTTCCTCTTCTCAACTCAAATAATCAATAATGGTAACAATATTTTATTTTATTCTAAACATTATGTTTATTTGTTTATCTATGTATTATATTAATGTTTCAGTAGTTTTAATATGTTATTGGATTCTCTTAGAAATTTGCGCCTTGCTTCACTCGAGCGAGCGCTTTTCTGGTGCCCTGCCCCTTAGGCAATGAATGGATCTTTTGCCTTGCGTGTGCCTCTCGCTTTTGACTACCTTGGTTGGCCCAGAAGTATTGTGCTCCACAAAATGTTCACAACAAAATAGGACAAGTGCCAAATTAAGACTTTTCCTAATCATTTCCACAAACACACAAATAACAAATTATAGAAGAACTATAAAAGTGAAGACCATGATATTCATTACACAATCGACTCAGCATTGCTCTAAGATTCATCCTTGGATTATTTACCAACCATCCAACTATCAAATCAAGGAATAGACCTAATATTTCATTGATACCATGTAGGCAAGCTTCTGATATTTTCCCATTCAATAATTGAAGTTACAATTTTGAAATTAAATCTATTTCTTACAAATCAAAATCTTTAAATACTTGACTGTCCCACTTCACTGTTTTGCCTAACAGAAAATTATGTATTCATATCACTAATCATAAAGATAAGCTTACTATTTGGTGGCCCAATAAAAGCATAAAACAAAAGGGTAGAAAAAGGAAAAAGGCCAAAAGGGACATGTGATAAGGAGAAAAAATTATTTATATTAATATTAGAATATCCTTTCAATTTTGATACATTGAGCACAATTGAAACTAATTTGTGATATTTAGTGCGCAATTAATAATTTTTAAAAGTTTGGGTAAAATTCAACATTTGCACAAAAGTTTGGAATTTTTTTTTTTTTTTTTTTTATTAAGGACAATATGACAGAATGAAGATTAAAATGGTTTGGCCACGTGAGGCAGAGATCTAAAAAAGTCCCAGTTAAAAGGTTTGAGCACATTGTGATAAAAAAGAGGAAGAAAAAAATTGGTAAACCTAAATTAACTTAGAAGAGAGGAATACAATATGATTTAGATATATTATAATTATCAGAAAATATCACCCAAAATCATTTAGAGTGGAAATAAATAATCTATATAGCCGACTCAAATTAATTTTGAGATTAAGACTGAGTTGAGTTTCTGGTCATTAGGCCCTTATTGGTTCTGCAATAAGAAATCAGCATTTTCGCTTTAGCTTTTCATATCTTATTCACTCTTTTTAAATAAGATTCCTACTATATCTGTGACGTAGTTTAAGATTAGAGCTACATCTGAACAAAGGAAATGAGACAAATTCAGTCAGAAAGGCTACTCTCACTAACTTGCTGCCGATTTTCCTAAAGTCTCAATGTGTAGACACCATATTTGGAATGATTTATAAATCCATTACTCCCCAAAATAAGCTTCAGTTATAAAACCCCACTCTTCCCCACAAGCTAGTTGCAGTATAAATATCAATTATCTCCCAAAAAATTCTTCCACATT
This sequence comes from Aleurites moluccanus, assembly GCA_948193065.1. NCBI lineage: Eukaryota > Viridiplantae > Streptophyta > Magnoliopsida > Malpighiales > Euphorbiaceae > Aleurites > Aleurites moluccanus. The sequence goes on along the minus strand of CANXYC010110233.1, from coordinate 5,736 downwards.
TAACCACTTCCTTGAGTATCTTCACATTTCACACACTGATCGCCTGCCCCTTCAACGCTTAAGGAATTGTTGTGTGAGGATGTGCACATGTAAACTTGTGTGGTATCTCATTAACTAAAAAAAAAATTGAAGTTTTTTGCTATTTCCTAAATATTTTGAATTGCTAGGTATGAACAACTATTTGAAATCGAGTATTCAATAATTATGACTAAAATTGACAACCATTATTGCAAATACCACAACACATCTCAATAATCTCACATGTAAGAAATTTATATTGGTAAAGAAAACACTATGGGCTAAAGATAACCAATAGATAACAGAAGGCTTGATCAGATGCTGCAAGAACTTACTTGTAATGCTCCCCAAAGGCCAAGATTTTCCAAACAAAATACCACATTATCATGCATTCTACTGAGCACCTTTTTGGTACTTTGAAGACCCCCAAGACTTTGACAATCATCTACCTTCTTGTGAAGTTCTGATATGCACTGTCCTTATCACACCAATTAGCAAATAAACCAAGTTGAATGGAAACAAAATTATGATAAAGGCCCAGATAATAACAACATACCATGCGCTTTATCTCTTCCAGTTTACTATAATGAGTCATATAGGAACCATACATGCCATTTGCAACAGGACCATATAGATATATTTTAACCACTGGAGATGATACAAAACTTTCCAACTCTTCACTGTCTTCAACTGAATAAACCTGAAAAATAGGAGAAAATAATATTTGAGATCAACTATTAATAGTGATGTTGTGGAACAAAAAGATCAGTGCAACCACATGTAAGACCAAAACCATGATATACCCTTAGTACAAAAAGGAACTTGTATTTTACTTTCTTAATTCGTTTGCAATCTTTGTACAAAGTTTTGAAGGTCTTCACTAACAGGATCTCATCTAAAGAAATTCAACACGGAACTCCACTTTCACAATGGTTAAAAAAGCAGATTTGATGCAAATCCTAACAATGTTTGACACATTCATCTTGCTTCTCCACATTCACCGTGAGCTTTACAAAGTAACGAACTTATCTAATAGCTTAGATATTAGAAAAATTTAGAACCTTAGAAAAAAGTCAGACCCTAAGCATGCTTAACTAGGGACATAAAAATGGGAATTCTTCCCACATTGCCTCTAAGAAGCACAGTCTGGATTTTGGATGATAATTAGAAAAGATTGTAATTATTGATTGGGGGAATGGAAACTACTCCAAAATGTCATAAATATAGGATCAGCAGACTATTTTGTGTGTGCAACTGTGAATGTGTAAGAGACAGAGAAAGAATGAGCCGTTTGATTTTATTCACATTTCTCCATATTGAATCTTTATCATAGCCCCAGAAAGTAAAATTTTCCTATATTCAAGATCCTCCTCTTCAGCAACAGTTGATATGATAAAAGGGGTTGTTATTGTAAATGTACATAATAAGATGGCAAAAATTGTTTCTGAAATATAAACAAATAGTTTGCAGCACAATATTTTTGGCACATAAAAGGTCTTTGATAACACTACCACACCAATAAGACATGCATACACACTACTGTAGCAGACCAAGACAAAAATATTTGTTGCATACTGCTACATATTACAGGAAAAAGTTAATAGGAAGGAAAGGGGTAAATGTGTAATTATTAGCTTTGATGTTGTTTAGTAGGTTTGTGACTGTGTTAAATAGTTAAATGTAGTGTTAGATAGTTAATTGTAGTGCTGAGTAGTCAATTGAGTGATAACTACAAATAATATAAATGTTTAGTAGTTAAACACAGTTGGCATCTGTTAGGATCCAAGAATATAGGCTGATAGGGATTTGTTGTATGGATAAACTGCGTAGCTTAATTCAGAAGCTATCCAGTAGATAATTGATCATTCGAAGCTATATTAAGGCTTCAGATCAGTAATTTATGTATTCTTTCATGCTTAATAATAAAATTCCTATTCTCTTTCTAGATTTCTCTCTTCTCTCTCTAAAATCTCTTTCCCTAACCTCTATTCTCTACTGAATTCCTTCTGTTTCTTCTATTTATTTCCATTCTTCTACTTGTAAACCCTAAATCCCCAAAAATACTAAATTGTCAGATATTTCCCTGGACATCAGTGTAAACCCAAGACTTTGGCAGCCTTAACTACTGAAGTAGAATTCGAAACAGAAGCTATGAATGACAGTGAGGAGGACATAATGGAAGAAGGGTTGATAGAGGAAGAATCTGAGCTCTCAATACATGCTATTGAGGGCAGTGAGGGAGCAGAAACATTTTGATTCAGGACAGGTATAGAGATAGACAGTTGATTATATTGATAGATGGTGGGAGTACCAACAGTTTCATTGATCAAAAAGTAGCCAAAAAGTTGAAACTGGTGCTCATTAGGATACCTGCAATCTCTATTAAAGTTGCAGATGGGAGAAACCTTATTTGTAATCATCATTGCCAAGCATTCAAGTGGGAAATGCAAACTCAGAAATTTTCATTTGATTTGAGGGGATTAGAACTTGGGAGTTTTGATATGATTCTAGGAGTAGACTGGTTGAGAAGTTTCAATCCTATATTGTTTGATTTTGTCAAATAAAGCATAACATTTTCTCTTAATGGGAAACAAATAACTCTTAATGGTATGATTCAAGAAAGTAAGTGGCAAGGCACCAGTAGCATTTTAAAGAGGAAAGGGCAGGTTTTTCAGACCCCATTATTCTGTATTTGTAACATTGAAACCTTAGGAAGCCCTGACCAAGACACTGACCCTTACTCAGTCCAACCATTAACCAATACAGACCTGGAACAATTACTCCAAACTGACAGTGATGTTTTTTCTTAACCTAAGACTTTTCCTCCATTCAAGAGTCATAACCATTCAATACCATTGATTCCAAACACTCAGCACATTAACATTAGACCCTATAGGTACCCTCACTTCCAAAAGCAAGAAATAGAAAAATTAGTCACTGAAATGCTTCAAAGTTCAGTCATACAGCCTAGCACTAGTCCTTTTTCTTCACCCATATTGTTGGTTAAAAAAAAAAAGATGGCAACTGGAGGTTTTGTGTGGATTATAGAAGACTTAATGATCAAACAATTAAGGATAGGTTTCCTATACCAATCATTGAGGATTTACTAGATGAATTACATGGAGCCCAACTATTTTCTAAGCTGAATTTAAGAACTGGTTATCATCAAATAAGGATGCAACCTGAGGACATACACAATACTGTTTTTAGGACACACCATGGGCACTTTGAGTTTATTGTTATGCCCTTTGGTTTGACCAATGCCCCAGCCACCTTTCAAGCACTCATGAACCACATTTTCCAACCTTATTTAAGGAAGTTTATCTTAGTTTTCTTTGATGATATTCTTGTGTACAACAAAAGCATGACTGAGCACTTGCAACATCTGTCACTTGTCTTACAAATCCCAAGAACACAGGACTTGTTTGCTAAGCTTTTTAAATGTTCCTTTGCTCAATCACAAGCGGAGTACCAAGGGCATATTATCTCAGGTGAAGGGGTTTCTACTGATCCTAAAAAAATACAAGCCATGTAGGAGTGGCCAACACCAACATCAGTGAAGGAATTAAGGGGACTTTTGGAATTAACAGGGTATTATAGGAAATTCATATGTCACTATGGTATTATTAGTAGACCCTTGACAGATTTACATAAAAAGGAGGGTCTTAAATGGAATACAAAGGCATAGGAAGCTTTTGAGGAGCTAAAGCAGAGGATGACACAAGCTCATGTCCTAGCTATACCTAATTTCACCATGCCCTTTATTATCGAGACAGATGCAAGTAATTGGGGAATGGGAGCAGTGCTGCAACAGCAAGGGCACCCCATTGCATTCATCTCACAAGCATTTGGTCCTAGAAGCAAGCATTTATCAGTTTATGAGAAAGAATTACTGGTAATCACTTATGCAATTAGAAAGTGGAGACATTACCTTGAGCAGGGTCAGTTCTTTATCAAGACTGACCATGAAAGCATCAAGTACCTTTTGGAGCAGAGGTTACACACAATTCTGCAACAAAAAGGTATCTCCAAGCTGCTGGGGTTGGATTATAAAATTTTATATAGGAAAGGAGTGGAAAACAAGGTAGCTGATGCTCTATCTAGGATATCAACCTATTATCAGTCAGTTCAGCCTCTTACTTGTTCCATACAGTCTCAGATTTTGCCTATTTAGATGAACAACATAACCAACATTTATGAGCAGGATACCAAAGTTACTGAAATGGTCAAACAATTGGCTATAGATAAGACTGCTCACCCTAGATTTCAACTTAAAAATGGATTGCTAATGTATAAAGACAGACTGTATATTGGTAATTCTACTTCTCTAAAGCAGCAACTAATACAAAGCTATCATAACAGTGAACTTTGAGAGCATTCTGGGATATAAGTCACATATACTAGGCTACAAAAGCATTTTTATCGGCCTAGTATGTTGAAAGAGGTGCAAGAATGGGTCCAAAAGTGTGATACTTGTGCCAGGTGTAAACCTGAGCACTATGCTACCCTGGTTTATTACAGCCACTGCCTATTCCCTCTCAAGCATGGCAGCACATATCTATGGATTTCATTGAACAATTACTTAAATCAAAGGGCAAATACACCATATTGGTAGTTGTTTGTAGATTTATCAAATATGGCCATTTTATAGCACTAACACATCCTTATATTGCCAAAACAGTAGCCCAATTGTTCCTAGATGAGGTGTTTAAACTACATGGAGCACCCCCAATCTATAGTATCAGTGTAACACCCTAATATAAAGGCTTAGGACATAAGCTTATAGGGGTAAACCTAAGGAGTTTTTCATATATTTGTATGTTATGTATGATGCATGATTTTGCTTAAATTGAATAAATATGCATGTTTTAGATGGTTTTACACATGTAAAAGTACATCAAAGACTGTTAGGAAGAAATTGGAAAAAACTTAAAATTTTGTGAACTTGGGGCAAAATGGTCATTTTGCAGCTCTTCGAGTTCTTATGTAATTATCACCATATTTAGAAGTAGAAAATGATTTAAGTGAATGTAGATGGTGTTGTTTAGTTTATTTGAAAATTTGATGAAAAAATAAACCCGATTGAAAATTGTACCGGGTAAACTCCTCAATAGAGGTGCTTAAGGTGTTTCGGTTGTATTGAGAGCATTATAGTCTTTTCCTTTGAGGTATGGAATTATACTATGTATGCAACATTATAACATTAGTTTAAGCCTTGATTAAATCTAACCATTGGATCAAATGATGGAAAAATGGACGGTTGGATCAGTAGGTTGCAAATTTGCTATCATAAGCTTGATGTATTGGATTTTTGCCATTAGTTTTTTATTAGGTGTGGCAAATGTATGTGTTAGCCACCAATGTTGACATTGGATGAACAAATAGCATTAAAGTAAGCAAAATGGATGGTTGGATGGCTAGGTTTCACCGAAGTTACCATGAAACCTTAACCATTGGATCAAACCTAAGATATTTGAATAGATTTTACCACCTCTCCATCATTGTCATCTTTTAAAGCTTGAAAAGTTGCAGAATTTGGTGTTCTACATCACCAAAGTTTCGGCCAACCTACCTTAAGTCCAATTCTTAAAGTTTTCAACCCATTTTTGATGGAATAAGATAATATCCATCATTTTAAACACCTTTATAACCATTAGATCAAAGGAAAAACTCATTTGAATAGCAAATTAATTCAAAGAAGTTTTTGAAGAATTTTTG
>CANXYC010110223.1:0-29582 GCA_948193065.1 Aleurites moluccanus | reverse complement strand
TGATCTCAAAATTATATATTTATAAATTTTTGACCATTATGTCATTTCCCTCCCACAAACGAGTTTTATATATATATATATATATATATATATATATATATATATATATATATATATATATATATATTATTTTAAAAAATTGATCGAGCTTTTGATTTAATGGGTGTTTGATAAAATTTTTTTATTTTTAACTACTGGATCATAGTATTTGGTTATTGATAGTTATTTGCTGTTAAGTAATTATTAAATAATTAAACAATTGTTATTTGTAAAAGTTTCAAATATGATTTTTTTTTTAAATTATATTTTTTAATTAAAAAAATTAAATTATCATCTAAAAATAATATTTAAATAAAAAATAAATATTAATATTTATTTTTAATGGTTATTGAACATAATAACAACTAATAATTAATAATAATTTTATCAAATATCTATAATAATTAACTATTAGATAATAGATACTAATTATTAATTATTAATTATTAATTAATAATTATCAATAATAATTAATAACTATTATAAATAGTTACACTAAACAAACTTATTATTGCCAATTGACTTGTAATGAAAAATTGAGGGCTGGTAAATTCTTTTCTTGTCTAGTAATTTTTTATTTTTTTTTTTTTTGAGTTTGAGAGCCTTTGCATAACAAGGTAAATGAATAATGAATGATCTGACATTGAAAAAAATCCATGTACTTGGACTCTAAATGAGAAAAGGACTTTTTGTTGAGAAACTAGAAAAATTGGATTAGTAGGACAAAGCTTGTCTTAATAACAGATAAGACTAAGACATACAATGCAAAGAGCACCGTACATATTACCAAAAAATATTTAGGCCTTATCAGAGAATCAACATGGCATTCTAGATAAGGCCTCTTATTAATCTTTGATTTTTTTTTTTTAATTTTAATGAAAATGGGTGATGGGTGAGGTTTGATTGAGACTATTCTTATTGGGTCCATTGAATGAGTTGTGCTGGTTCATATCAGTACGGATTTTGCTTTTATCAATATCTTGGATTATTTCTATCACCTTTTTGACTTTTAGCAACAAGTTTTCTGTCATCTAGCTTTTGTGGTGATAATTGGTGATAAATGTATTAATAAAAATTTATTTATAAATTTTTTTCATTATAATAAATTTATCAAATAGTTTAGATTTTTATTGATTAAATTAAAAATATTTTTTATTAATCAATTTTTAAAGTACTTCAAACGCTAAAAATTATAGAAAATATTTTTTGTAAAATAAATGGAGCCAAATATATAAATTTAAAGTATTATTTTAGTATAAACTCAAATTTAAATCCATAGTTAATATCTATTATTAAATTAAGAAGATATTTGTTAATTTAATTCAATACTTCTAACATTTAATCATTTCAGTGGTTTACTAATACTTGTTTTAAAGATATTAATTAAATTTAAAATTATAATTTAAAATTTATATTGAATATAATAAGTGATAATATTATAAAAAATTTTATAATTTAAAAATTATATAATTATTTATGTTATTATACACTTTATTAATTTTTAATTTTATTAAATACTGACTAAATTTATAAATGCTTACAAATTTGAAATTGATCATCAATAAGAATGTATATATCCAAAATTAATCATTGAATTTTTATGATATATAATTTTATTGTCATTATTGAAAATGTAAATATCTCATTGATTTATTTACGTTATAGAAATGAATTACGTAATATACATAACAAGCACTCAATTAAAAGGGATAGGATGCATTTAATACATTAAAAAAAAAAGGATGAATGTTATGCATTTATATATATACAAATGCACTCCAAACTATATTGGATTTTTTTTTCACATATATAGAGGGACGAAACCAACAAAGTAATTTTCAGTAGATAAAAAATTAATTTTATTTAAAAATTAAATTTAAATAGATTAAATAAAAAAAATTATAAGCTAATGATATGTTTAATTAATTTTGAATGGGTCAATTATTAATTTTATATAAAAAATTAAATTTAAATGAATTAAATAATTTTTTTTTTATAAGTCAATAAAATTTTATTCATTCAAATGACTAAGGCCTACCAGAATTTTCGTAAAATTTCGTCTCTCTTTATATATATGCGCTAAAATATGCAAGATGTATTTAATTAGTCGATTAAATATTTTTAATTATTAATTATTAATTATTAATATATATATCGTTAATTAAAAATATTTGTGTTATTTGATTGTGTAGAAAAAAAAAATTGTGGCAAATGATAAGAATTATTATATGATAAGTGTTTTAGATAAATATGAACTTCTTGTAAAAGCTATCAACAATTGTAGCTATCCTATATTTAATATACTGTTGTATATATTTTGTAAAATCTGTTGGTTACTTTATGAAATACAAAACAGGATTTACCATATACTTTATTAGTACTATCTCTTTTAAAACAATTATCAATAATTCGCGATTTGATAATTATATTTTTACATTAATTATATATTTAATAATTATTTTATTAAATACTCACTTATAAGATCTGGCATTATGATTTTTTTTTTTCTTTTTTCAAGAAAAAAATTTCTTACAATGCAATTGGAATTTTTTTTATATGACTTTCTTTCTCCAAAAGCATCTTTTACTAGTAAATTCCAAAATGGGTAAGGTCATGGTTTAACCAAAGCTAACTTCAAAGTAAAGACCAAGTAGTGGGGCTATATATCGTGGGGTATCAAAGCATGTGATGCATATCCTATCATATACAAACTTTAATGCTTTATTTATAATGAGCTTTGCTTTATTATATTATATGTATAAGCCAATTGCATTATTTTGCATTCCTTTTATTTATTAAATCTAATTGGCAAGATTGTCCTTAAACTAATATATTTTGCTCATCCAATGTTTTTATGTTCTCCAAATTACCTACGTTTCAAAAATGCTATGAAATGGAAATATGGTATAGAGCGTCTTCTTGTTAAGTTTTTTTATTTTATTTTTTTATTTTATGATAATGTTGTATTAAATTTATTGAATTTAATTAATTTATATTTGAACCAAAAGGGATAAATCTCTCCAAAAATTATACAAAATAAATTGAATGTTCATTAATTGCACTCTTAATTGTTTCATTTGATTTTGTCTTCTTGTAATAAGAATTGTTGAATTTGTTTAAAAAAAAAAAAAAAAATATATTAAAATATGCCATATTCAACTCTTTTTTTTTCATTGTTTCAATTAAAATACTCTCATTTTCTAGATATCAATGCATGTCTTTACTATCAACATATGGTTTGAATGGAAGCTGCTTGCTAGTTATCATTATAAAGCTCTGTTAATTTTGTGGAAAATTACTTGTTTTTGGAGAATTTTTTAAAGAAATTTTTTTCTTAAAAAATATTTTTCAAATAATTAATTTTTTGTTGTTTGATTATAATATTAAAATTAATTAAAAAATATTAAAAATTTTAATTTATAAAACTATAAACATATTTAAACTTATAAAAATTTCATATTTTAAAATTTTATTATTAAAAATAAGTAAAAAATTGCATAAAATGATAAATTTGAATTGTGATAGTTGGTATTCTGCGGCAGCCAATGGTGATTATTGATAATTGTCAGTAATGAGTATGGCGAATTAATAAATTTATATTTATATTTTTTTATTATGATGAGTTTGTTAATATTCGAAAAATGATTTTTTATTTAAAAAAAAAAAGTTATTTAAAAAAAAAAACCTTAATTTTCCATTCACCAATTCAAACATTAGAAAATGTGAGAAAATATTTTTAGCCTGAAAGAATAATTAATTAATATTAATATCATTAAGTTATCTATCCACGACCCAGCATGGAGGTGATAACCATATGTTAACCCTTTTTTTTTTTTTTTTAATGGTATATTAGTATAGTTTTGAAAAGGCGTATAAGTGATCTTTTAAGATTTTCATCATTTGTGAAGAGTTTTTATTAATATTATTATTATTATTATTCAAATGGATAGTGGTATCTTAAATTGACTCATGACTTAAATTAAAATTAAGTTCTGTTGAATTTAGAGAATTATATCATATGATTTAAAAAATAAACTCTGATTAGTAAAAAAAAATAATTTCTTTTACTAATCAATTTAATTCTTGAAATTTTATTTGTCGAGTATAATTAAAAAAGCTTGACTTAATTTAGCAATAAGCATTATAGAGTTAAAATTTTAGAGGTTTTAAAATTTCCAATCCCAATGCACAAAATATGCGCGCGAAGTAGAAGCCGTATTATATATATATATTTGTTATTTATGATGTCATATAATATATAGTAGTTTATGATTTTTTGCCAAAGTTTTTGGGCTTAAGGAGTCCAGGAAGGTGGAATATAAGTTTTGTTATAAATATTGAAGATTCAATCAACTGCGTAAAATTATTAGGTTAAATTCAACTGACACTTAACAGTATATAATATTCTTTGCCTAAAATATTTGAAAACATAATTCATATGTAATGAGTTCGAATTTCAATTCTAATATTATGTTAAAATCTTTGGATCTTATGAGTCAAAAAATATGGAGTCTAAATTTTATTATAAATATTAAAGTTTATATAATTTTAAAAAATCAATCTCAAAAACTAATTATTCAGATTGAAAAATTTAATTATATATAAATTTATTCAATATCTTATATTTAATTAAAATATAATTTATAACTACACTCAATTTTTATTTTTTTCATTCAATTGTTTTATATGGTTTAATATTTTGAAAATAGAAGTACATAACAAAATAGGATATTAAATGAATTTTAATAAATATAAAGTTTGTTATTAGGGGAAGAGAATAAAGGGTAAAAAATAAGAAAAATTATTAGATAGGACATTAATATATTTTTTTTGCTCATATAAAATGTGATTAAAATAAAAACACATTTATATAAATTTATTTTATATGAATATGAATAACATGCGTCTATCCTGTTTGCAATAGCAATGTCCTAAATTATTATTTCCGCCTTTTAGTAGCAATGCAAAAGATTTCAGTAGACAACTCTCTCAAAGCACACAGGAATAAAATAAAGAACAACGAAAAACCCATAGAGAGAAAAAGAAAGAAAAACTAGAGTGGTGATTACATGTTGCATCAAGGGCCTACCTAAGTTGGGGACAAGGGGGCAATTTATATATATAAGAAATTATATTATTGTCATGAGTGAAAAAATCTTAAATTTTAATATGTAATTAATTACTTTTTAAAATATAATGGTATATGAATTATTAATTTCAAGAGTTGATATATAAAATAGTCTGAAAAAAAAAATTTCTTTATATATTTTTAAAGATTAAAAAATTATTTATCAATTTAATACAATTTAATAAAATTTCGATCAAAACTTTTAAATTTTAAGTTGAGATATTAGTAAAAAAAAAAATGAAAAATCGTTCTCCTTAAAAGTTAAAGTTAATCTTAAAAAGAAAATGATAATAATAATTAGTTTTAGTATATTAAAACATTAATTTATATATAAAAAAAAGATATAAATTTTTTCTCTTAAAATTTATAAGTAGTTTTTTACAATTATTTTAGATGATGCATATAATTAATAATTGAATAATGTTTAAAGGATCAAAATAAAATCGTCATCTTCTTCAATTGTTGATGTATAAATAATATAAAGTGACCAAATAAAATCAAATATATCAAAAAATATCCATAAAAGAAAGTTGTTACTTTACTCAAATGAAAGTTTAAGTATTTTTTATACTCATTCTCTCATTTAAATGTAATCTCAAACTTTAAATGTTATGTTGCTAAACTCACGAAAATAATTTTATAAAATATTAAATTCTCTAATTTTAATTATTTAACGATTGATTTAATAAAAGAATATTTTGCTTGTTAGCATATAAAAATTCTTAGACAATACAAATATCAAGAATTAATTGAATATTTAAATAAAAATTATATATATATATATATATTTTACTTTAAAAAGTTGATCGAGCTTCTAATTTAATGGGTGTTTGATAAAACTTTTTAATACAACTGTAAATTTTTTGATTCTCAACAGCTGTATCATAGCGTTTGGTTATTGACAGTTGTTTACTGTTAAGTAATTATTAGATAATCAAACAATTGTTATTTATAAAAGTTTCAAATATGAATTTAAAAAATATATATATTTTTTTAATTAAAAATACTAAATTATCATCTAAAAATAACATTTAAATAAAAAATAAATATTAATATTTATCCTTAATGATCATTAAATATGATAACTGTTAACAACTAATAATAATTTTACCAAATATCTATAATAATTAGCTATTAGATAACAACTACCAGTTACTAGTTATCAGTTATTAGCTAACAGTTATCAATAACAATTAACAATTGTTACTAAAAGTTAAACTAAACAAACCTATTATTGCCAATTGACTTGTAATGAAAAATTGAGGGCTGGTAAATTCTTTTCTTGTCTAGTTAATTTTTTTTATGAGTTTGAGAGCCTTTGGTATATGAATGATCTGAAAATAAAAAAAAATCCATGTACTTGACTCTAAATTGAGTAAAGGACTTTTTGTTAAGAAACTAGAAAAATTGGATTAGTAGGACTAAGCTTGTCTTAATAATAGATAAGACTAAGACATACAATGCAAAGAGCACCGTACATATTACCAAAAATTATTTAGGCCTTATCAGAGAATCAACATGGCATTCTAGATAAGGCCACTGGGTGATTGGTGGGGTTTGATTGAGACTATTCTTCGTATTGCGTCCATTGAATGAGTAGTGATTCCATGTGCTCAACGTTCATATCAGTACGGATTTTGCTTTTTGTCAATATCTTGGCTTATTTCTATACCTTTTTGACTTTTAGCGACAAGTTTCTGTCATATAGCTTTTGTGATGATAATTGGTGATAAATGTATTAATAAAAATTTATTTATATTTTTTTTTCATTATAATAAATTTATCAAATAGTTTAGATTTTTATTGATTAAATTAAAAATATTTTTTATTAATCAATTTTTAAAGTACTTCAAACGCTAAAAATTATGGAAAATATTTTTTGTAAAATAAATGGAGACATATATATAAATTTAAAGTATTATTTTAGTATAAACTCAAATTTAAATCTATAGTTAATATCTATTATTAAATTAAGAAGATATTTGGTAATTTAATTCAATACTTCTAACATTTAATCATTTTAATTATTTAGTAATACTTGTTTTAAAGATATTAATTAAATTAAAAATTATTTAAAAATTATAATTTAAAATTTATATTGAATATAATAAGTGATAATATTATAAATATTTTTATAATTTAAAAATTATATAATTATTTATGTTATTAAACACTTAATTAATTTTTAATTTTATCAAATACTGACTAAATTTATGAATGCTTACAAATTTGAAATTGATCATCAATAAGAATGTATATATCCGAAATTAATCATTGAATTTTTATGATATATAATTTTATTGTCATTATTGAAAATGTAAATATATCATTGATTTATTTACGTTATAGAAGTGAATTACGTAAGATACATAACAAGCACTCAATTAAAAAGGATAGGATGGATTTAATACATTAAAAAAAATAATGAATGTTATGCATTTATATATATATACAAATGCACTCCAAACTATATTGGAATTTTTTTCACATATATAGAGGCACGAAACCAACAAAGTAATTTTGAGTGGATAAAAAATTAATTTTATTTAAAAATTAAATTTAAATAAATTAAATAAAAAAAATTATAAGTTAATAATATTTTTAATTAATTTTAAATAAGCTAATTATTAATTTTATGTAAAAAATTAAATTTAAATAGGTTAAATAATTTTCTTTTATATAAATTAATAGAATTTTTTTCGTTCAAATAATTAAAATCTACCTGAATTTTCGTAGAATTTTAATATGCAAGATGTACTTAATTGATCGATTAAATATTATTAATTATTAATTATTAATATATATATCGTTAATTAAAAATATTTGTGTTGTTTGATTAAGTTGGAAAAAAATTGTGCCAAATGATAAGAATTATTATATGATAAGGACTATGATAAAGTGTTTTAGATAGATATGGACTTATTGTAAAAGCTATCAACAATTGTAGTTATCCCATATTTGATATACTGTAGTATATATTTTGTAAAATCAGTTGGTTACTGTATGAAATACAAAATCCGTTTTCCCATAAACACTATTATGGTATCAGAGCTATTCTAGACTGCTCCTAGTTTGTTTCTAGCCTGTTTGTTTTGTCTTTTCTCTGCACGTTGACAGCTTCTATCTCTCTTTTTCTCCTTTGGTTCTTCCGTGTTATTCTTGCTTTTATCACGTTGGCAGGTCCTTCGCCCTGATTCATTTGTGTTACTCTTTGGTTCTTTTGTTATTGAGAGACAAATTGAAGGTTACTTCGTTATCTAATCTGTTTTAATGTATTATTTTCCTTATTATTTGTGACTTATTAATTATTTTATTTTTAATATGTTTTTAATTATTTTGTTATTTTTTTTTAATTATTTTATTTATAATTATTTAGATTTAATTGTCATTGTCTATATTTATTCATTTGTAAAAAAAAAACCATAAATAAATAAATAAATTAATTAATAAATAAAAAATAAAAATAGATAAAGTTTTCAGAAATTTTAGATTATCTTATAATTTTTAGTATAGTTTTTAGATTTTTAGAATTAGTTTTCAGTCTTTTATATATAAAATAATTTTTCATTAAGTTGATTTCCTCTTACGGTCTATATAAATAGGGCATTAAAATTTGGATTACCCATCTCTATCCCTCATTCTTTCAGCAGACCTTTTCTTTTCATAAATATGGTGAGAACTAGAGCCACCACTTTTAAGAAAGTCAATATGACATGCAAACAAGTTGAGAATTTTATCCCTAAAAAGAAAAGTGCAGGAAAAAAAAAAAGAAAAATTACCTTTTGAAATTCCTGAACCTTCTATAACAGATGTTATTAATTTTTATTATGAGCAATTTGACTTATTAAAAACTTCTTGGCAATCTGAGTTGACATTAGTTAAAAAGGATACTGTTAAGATAAAAAAAGCATATAAGATAAAAAGACATATGAAAGATCATTGTAGATGGGAAGCTAAGGGCACAAGATGAATTATTGAATTTATAGACCTTTTATTTGACTCTGAGGACAAACCATTTGATGATGGGTTTAACTTTGAAGAGGATCCTGAGTTGGATCAAAAAGTAGATTCTAAGGAGGAGGACCCTAAAGAGGATCCAGAGATAGATCCGGAGGAGGATAAATAAAAATCAACCCAATCTTCTACTGAAAATAAAATCAGTAGAAGATTGGGTTGATTTTTTTTGATCCTCCTCCGAATCCATCTCTAGATTCTCTTCAGGGTCCTCCTCCTTAGAATCTACTTTTTGATCTAACTCAGGATCCTCTTCAAGGTTAAACCCATCATCAAATGGTTTGTCCTCAGAGTCAGGCAAAAGGTCAATAAATTCAATAATTCGTCTTGTGCCCTTAGCTTCCCCTCTCCAATGATCTCTCATATGTCTTTTTATCTTAACAGTATCCTTCTTAACTAATGCCAACTTAGATTGCCAAGAAGCTTTTAATAAGTCAAATTGCTCACGACAAAAATTAATAACATCTGCTATAAAAGGTTCAGGAGTTTTAGAAGGCAATTTTTCTTTTCTTTTTCCTGCACTTTTCTTTTAGGGATAACATTCTCAACTTGTTTGCATGTCATATTGACTTTCTTAAAAGTGGTGGCTCTAGTTCTCACCATATTTATGAAAAGAAGAGGTCTGCTGAAAGAATAAGGGATAGAGATGGGTAATCCAAACCTTAATGCCCTATTTATATAGATCATAGGAGGAAATCAACTTAATGAAAAATTATTTTGCATATAAAATACTGAAAACTAATCATAAAAATCTAAAAACTCTACTAAAAGTTATCAAGATAATCTAAAACTTCTAAAAACTTTATCTATTCCTATTTTTTATTTATTAATTTATTTTTTTTTATTTTTTTTATAAATGGATAAATATAGGCAATGACAGTTAAATCTAAATAATTATAAGCAAAATAATTAAAAACAAAGTAGCAAAATAATTAAAAGCATATTAAAAGTAAAATAATTAATAAATCACACATAATAAGGAAAATAATACATTAATACAAACTAGATAAAAATGCCCCCACACTTAAAATGAACATTGTCCCCAATGTCAAAATTAAATAAAAATAATCTAAAACTAAAATCACATCGGGGGTTGGGGTGACAAGTTCAAGTGTTGCTTGATTCAGTCCAAGCGACGATCAAAGTGAATCCGAAGGTCCCTCATTTTGTCTTCCATTTATTAGAACCTCTCGGCTAGGAAATGCTCTAACCTGATCGTACCGGACCGTGGTCTTGCTGATGAAGTCCCCTCCTCGGTGTGTGGTCTTCCGCAACCTCCGAATCCTCCTCTTCTTGGGGTTGGTCAATAATAGGAGTACCGTGTGGCATAGGTATGGTTTGAGGAATTAAATTCCTCTCTAGAACGACCAAATGATAAGCTCCATCGTATCCAATTGCACATAAACTCATCTTCAAATAAACCGACAAATTATTTATTTCCACCCCCGTTTAAGGGCTAATCCAAACTCCGAAAGCCGAGTACCGTAAAAATTAGCAATCGTCATTATAAAGGCGGTACCCACTATTTTTCCCGTTGTGGCATTACTTAAATGTTTCAAATGAGACAAAAGTAAAAAACCTGAATTAATTTCTTGCTTTTCCAACATTCACCAAATGAAAAATAACTCTTGTCTAAAAATCTTGCTATTTGTGTCTCCCCTACCTAAAATTGTGTGAGTCATCAATCGATGGATATATCGAATGGCATGATCGGTAATATTTTTGGCATAAGCCGTGTTGAATGCATATTTCATGCCGTTAGTTATATTTGTCCAAACTTCTCTAGTTTTAAATCTCGCGGGCTCTCGTCTAATTCCCGAATTAGTGAATTCGAAAATTTCACAAAATTGATCAAGTGTTAATTTCCGTTTGACTCCAAACATATAAAACTCCAAATATTCTTCATGTAATAGTTCAAAATATACCCTAGTACTAAGTGAACTTAGAAACTCAAAGGTTAACTCATTATATATGGGCAAATTTAAAGTAGCAAATCTACTCCATTTGATATTCTCTAACAAGGCAAGTACCCTAGCTTTAATTTCTAGAATATCCAAAGTGTTGGAATCTATAAACCTAGTGTCTCCTAAGGGCCTTTTGGAAATAGAATCAAATTTATCTTTTACGGAGACATCGTTGAAGCCCCACGGAAGTGTGATTTTTAAAATTTCTGGTTGAGGTTTCCGTATTCTTGGCATTGGCTTCTTCCTTTTAGCGGTGTGCTTGACCCTTGGAGGCATTGTTGGTGGAGAAATGTAGAAGAAAATTTAAGAGAATTTTGTTTGGTGTTTGGAAGAAAGATGAGAAGTTGGAAAATTGTAAATGAGTTGTGTGGGAAATGGGAAAAATTAATGGGAGTTGGAGAATTAATTAAGGAAAGGGGGAAAGTAAAAATTCAAATTTTGAAAATTTGAATCCTAAAACCAGTTACAGATAGCGAAATGCCGGGTGGAGGGAGCGAAATACGTTACAAATTATATTTGGGTTGCCTCCCGACCAGTGTTTCTTTAACGTCATTAGCTAGACATTGATCTGATCTTACTGAGCATCCTCAATTAACAAATTGAAACTTTTTCAATGACATCTCCTTCAAAATAGGCTTTCAAGCATTGCCCGTTCACCATGAATAGTTTTTCTTCCCCTTTTTGAATTTCAACAGCTCCATTGGGATAGATTTTTGTCACTTGGAATGGTTCGGACTATCTTGACTTCAGCTTGCCTGGAAAAAATTTCAAACGTGAGTTAAACAGTAAAACTTTTTTACCCACTTCGAACTTCCTATCCTTGATGAATATGTCATGCCATTTTTTTGTTCGATCTTTATAAATTTTGGCATTATCATAGGCTTCATTTCTCAGCTCCTCCAACTCACTTATTTGGAACAATCTCTTAAATCCCGCAGCCTTTAAGTCTATGTTCAACTTTTTTATAGCCCAAAATGCCTCGTGCTCAAGTTCAATGGTTAAATGACACACAACCAACCTATAGGGTGACATTTCTATAGGAGTTTTATAAGCTGTTTGGTAAGCCCATAATGCATTGTCCAATTTCAGTGGCCAGTCCTTTCTTGAACAACTAACCGTCTTCTCCAAAATGCATTTGAGATCCCTATTCGAGATTTTCACTTGGACACTTGTTTGTAGATGATAAGGTGTTGCAACCTTATGTCTCACTCCACATCTCCTTAAAAGTTTATTAAAGATTTGATTGCAAAAGTGGGAACCTCCGTCACTAATGATTTCTCTTGGAACTCCAAACCTTAAAAATATGTTCCTTTTTATGAATCTTGTGACGATGTTGGCATCATTCTTTGGGCAAGCTACAACCTCTAACCATTTGGAAACATAATCAACTGCCACTAATATATATTGATTATTGAATGACGATGGAAAAGGTCCCATGAAATTAATATCTCATACATCAAACAATTCAACCTCCAAAATGTTATTAAGTGATATTTCAAATCTCCTTGAAATGTTTCCAATCCTTTGACACTTATCACATTATTCAACATAGCTTCGTGCATCCTTATACAAGTGCGGCCAATAAAATCCACTTTGCTACACTTTCACCACAGTCTTGTATGTTCCTGCATGCACACCACTTTTCAAAGTGTGACATTGTTCCAAAAATGCCATTCACTTCCTCTTCGGGAACATACCTTTTAATAATCCCGTCTTCACAGTACTTGAAAAGCAGAGGGTCCTCCCAAAAATAAAATTTTACATCCGAAAAGAATTTTTTCTTTTTATTATAACCAAATTTGGGTGGAACAAACCCACTCATCAAATAATTTACAAATTCGACATATCATGGATTTACTTCTTCAATCATCATCAACAACTCTTCAGGGAAATAATCATTTACTACCAACCTACCATTCTTTCCATTCATATACTCCAGTCTCGAAAGGTGATCAGCTACCACATTCTCGACACGTTTCTTATCCTTGATTTCTAGATCAAATTCCGTCATAAGTAGGACCCATCTAATTAATTATGGCTTGGCTTCCTTCTTCCTTACCAAGTACTTTATTGCCGCATGATTTGTAAAAATGGTCGTCTTTGAACCCACTATATATGACCTGAATTTATCTAATGCAGTTACGATTGCTAGCATTTCTTTTTCAGTTGTGGTGTAATTCTTCTGAGCATCATCAAGCACTTTGCTAGCATAGTATATCACATATATCTTCTTGTCTTTTCTTTGTCCTAGCATTGCTCCAATAGCAAAATCACTGGCATCACAAAGAATTTCAAAGGGCAAACTCCAATCTGGTAGTGAAATAATTGGAGTTGTTGTAAGAGCTTCCTTCAACTTGTTAAAGGCATCTAGACAACTTTCATCAAAGTTAAAAACTATAACTTTATTAAGTAAATTACACAAAGGTATAGCAATTTTTGAAAAATCTTTAATAAAACGTCTATAAAAACCCGCATGTCCTAGAAAACTTCTTACTCCCTTTACATTGGTTGGAGGTGGTAATTTCTCTATTACTTTAACCTTTGCTTTGTCCACCTCAATTCCTTTCTTTGAAATTTTGTGCCCGAGCACAATTTCTTCTTGCACCATAAAATGACACTTCTCCCAATTTAGTACCAAATTGGTTTCAATGCACCTCTTCAGTACTTTTTCGAGATTCGTCAAACAATCATTAAATGACGTCCCATACACGGTAAATTCATCCATGAAAACTTCCATGATTTTCTCTACGAACTCAGTGAAGATTGCCATCATGCATCTTTGGAAAGTGGCTGGTGCATTGCATAGACCGAATGGTATTCGTCGATAGGCAAATGTCCTATATGGATATGTAAATGTTGTCTTCTCTTGGTCCTCTGGTGCAATCGCTACTTGAAAGTAACCTGAAAAACCATCTAAGAAACAAAAATATATCTTTTCGGCCAATCTTTCAAGCATTTGATCAATGAATGGTAAAGGAAAGTGATCATTACGGGTTGCATTATTTAATTTTCTATAATCAATGCAAACTCTCCAACCCGTTACTATTCTAGTGGAAATTAATTCATTATTTTCATTTTCTATGACAATCATTCCCCCTTTCTTTGGCACCACATGAATAGGACTCACCTATGAACTATTAGAAATAGGATAAATTATTCCAGCATCTAACAACTTATTTATTTCATCCCTAACTACCTTTTTCATGTTTGGATTCAGTCTATGTTGATGTTCAATCACTTGTTTATGATCATCTTCCATAAGAATCCTATGCATGGAAAAAGTAGGGCTAATCCCTTTTAAATCTGAAATTTTTCATCTTATTGCTTGTTTGTTCTTTCTCAAGCATTTTAGAGTTTTCTCTTCCTTAAGCTCACTCAAATTAGCACTAAGAATAACAGGTAAAGTATTATTAGGGCCAAGAAATACATACTTGAGATTTGACGGAAGTGGTTTAAGCTCAAACTTCGGGGCTTCCTCTATTGAACTTACCTCTGGCTCATCATTTTGAGTTAGTTCCTCAAATTTGTCCTTCAAAAGAAAGGGCAATGGTTTTGCTGAATCTAACTATTGTGCGTATTCAGCCACTTTTGGTATTTCTTCCTTCAATACTCCTCCATTCACTAAATAGCTTTCAAGCAGATCTTTCCCTACCACTTTTCCTTGTTCTTCTTGTTCAATTTGGTCAATCACATCAATGCTAAAACAGTTATCAGAGATATGTGGGAATTTAGCTGCCTTAGCTATATTGAACTCTACCTCCTCATCTCCAAATCTAAGTGTTAACTTTCCTTTCCTTACATCAATCAATGCTCCAGCAGTTGCCAATAATGGCCTTCCTAAAATCAAGAGCACCTCTATATCCTCATCTATGTCAAGAACAACAAAGTCCACAGGGATATAGAACTTTCCCACTTTCATTAACACATTCTTAAGCACTCCAGTCCTTTAATGCCCAAAATTATTGTTATTTCTATTTTAACCCCCAAAATCCCATTCTTCTTTTAAAGAAATCCAAAAAACCTCATTTTCTTTATAACTTGGCTCTGATACCATTTAATGTGAGTTTGCTCTCTCTCTAATCAGTCTGTTAAGAGACGAAATTACAGAGAGCTACTCCTAAAGATCTTCAAAGGGCTTTTCTTTTATTTCTGATTTTTTTCAACTTTTTATACTCGTTGTGATAGCGAGAGCTGGCAACAAAACCTAAAGGACTTTTGTTCTCGAGGAAAAAATCCTCAAACTCACTCTGTCTAAGAGTCAACTCTTCTAAATTCTTAAACAATTTGTCTATATAATTATGTAGAGAGTCTAAACAATTTATAATAGAATTTAATAATCCTATCACTGGATCCTTGCCTACCCCGTGATCTAGGTGATGACAATCAGGATAAGAATAACCTGAAGAATTACCAGTCATCCAACAATCGTGCAAAAGCACCAAGCCTTTCTAGAAAATGAAATTTATTAAATTTAAGTTCTTGGTCTAGAAAATTTTTAAGGTCAATGTCTTCTTTGTTAGACCTCTCAAGTCTTTCAATCCTTTCTATATCAACAGGTAATTCACTTATTCTTTGTTCATATAAATTAAAGATAGGATCTTGTAGTCTAAGACTAGCACTCATCTCTTCCCTCCTAATTTGAGTTAAAGCTAGACCTCTAAGCCAATTTTTATTAGCAGATCGATTGGAAGACATAAACGTTTAAATGTAATCTTAAAACATTCATAATATATATATACCTTTGTAGACTAGGTCTACTAAGCTTCCGTAACAGCTTTAGCCCTTCTTCCAATCTCGTCACCAGTAATACCTTTAGAGAGATAGGGAGGATATGACTTACTGCCCTTTCTTCGTTAGGTCTTACTATAACTCTCCTGAATATCAGACCGTTTTGAAGGATGAAAGGTATATAGAAGCAAAATTATCATACAGATAAATATTTGCTAAGCTCCCAGAACCATGACCAGAGGTAGCAAAAAATGCCTATCAATGCCTTCTAAATGAAGAAAAAGTGGTGGATGGATTAGGAGGTAAGATCCATGTAGTTAGGTATGCCTTCAGAAATTCATGTACTGAACTTCAAGTAAGACAAGATGTAAAATGTCTTCCTTATTTGAACAAGAGTTATTGCTCTCAGATTGAATATGTTCCTGATAGGTACGGGAGTGTTACAACAAATGAGAAAGGAATAGGAAAAAAGATCTGAAGCAGGATGTTTTTCTTGTGATACCAAAAAGAAAAGGTTTAAAGGATATAGAAAAAGAAGAATATCGAAAAATGATAGAAGCAACAAAAAGAGATTTAATAAACCTTCTAGGTTTATTAGAAGGAGAATCAACCTTAGAGATAAAGACAAAATAGAAACTTTTAAGAAAAAAATATGATAGAGCCCCTAAGTACCCATAAGGAAAATCTCTTAGTAGTTGTTCTTTTTGTTGGATTTGTGATTCAAAAGATCACAAAGCAAATGTTTATCCATAAAAAAGCAAGTGAAAAGAAAATATTAGAAGAATTTTCTTTGAAGATGAGAATCTTGTCTATGAACCAATAGAAGAAGATGAATATTCTAACATAGATTCTAAAATAGATTCTATTTATTAAGTAGTTTCTGAATATGAAACTGATATATATGAATATGATCTTTGGACAGCCTAGCTATTCATGATGAATATGGAAGAAGGGCTCATAGATGAAGAGATAATCCCCTTAGAAACTTATCTGGTGCAGGAAGAATCTTTCTAATACTATGATCCGTCCAAGAGTTGCCTAGAATGAAAACTCCCAAAGTTAAACATCAATACTATTTACAACAAATCTAAAATAAGTTTTAGGTCCATAGTAGATGTCTCACAGTCAGAATCTACAGCTTAGGTTTCTAGTACAGAACTAGAAACGTTGGACATACCTTTAATCAATTTACCAAAAATAAGAGAATTGGTAACTAAATCAAAAGGAACATATCAATATATTCATATTGGTCTTGTCCAGGTATGACTAATTTCGTTGTTCAATTTTCTAGCGGATAGTCCTGTGATAGCAACTGGATTAGACAAAAGATGGAATTTATTTCAAGACCAGCTAATATCAAGGGTCCAGACTAACCTTGCACATAGTCCAGTTTAGTTCCAGACTTATCCTAACTATATGATGTCAGTAAAAGATAAGTGTTTGGGTAATTCTTTATCATTAAGGATTAAATCCATGAATATGAATAGAATGAACTCCCAGGCTAAATATTTAGCATATCACACTAAGATAATTTTTAGACTGATTAATACAACCAACTCTGGAGTGAGAAATATCTCTAAAATCATAGAGTCATTCAATGAAGGTTCGGATAACTATAGGCATTTCCATTGAAAAGAAATTAATCCTCTAGAGTTATCCTGACATAGGAGTTGGGTTCTCCAAGAACCAACAAAGACATCAAGGTCAATAGGTTCCTCTCAAATTACATAAAAGGGTAAAGATATCACCTTAAACTTAGATGAGCCTATGAGAAATCCTAGGATTTCTAATCCTCTTAGGAGATCATATTATGTCCCTCAATTACCTAGAAGTAATTCCACTTCATCAGTAATTAGAGAAGAAATTCCTAAGACACCATTCCAGGAGGAAGATACACAATCATCTTCCGATGGTAGAACCATTATAGGATATAGGACTATAAGCTTACCTATATATAAAGATGAAGAAATTAGGGAAAATGTAAGGATGGTTAAGTATTTAACACTAGTCCTTGAGGTTGTAAAATAAATATAAAAAATTTCTCGACAACGGTCAATTCCTTTGGAGCAAGTTTGAACAATGGTATGTCTTGATACCATGGCATCATCAAAGATATTCAGTATAGAAGAATCATGTTTGAGTACATACATCTCTTTAACATTTAAATTTTCTGGTTATTATAATTACTCTTTAAATTCATTAGTTGACATAAGTGCAACAATAACTAGTGCTAGATCTAATGCACTCCCTGATGAATGGTGAAAACCATTGACCCAGCCTATGATACAATGTATGATAGGTGGAGAAGTGAACTTGGTGACATAATTTGCAAAACAAGTTCCTGTTATTATAAGTGATCAAAAGTTCACTATTGATAAGGTCCTAGCATTCTCTGATCTAGATGCAGATATCATTTTAGGAAATGCTTTCCTAAAAGGGCCAAAAGAAAATAGATTATTTATATAAGACAATGATTACATCTCGATTGGAGGTGTAAAAATCACATCTCTGACAAATCCAAAAAATAAATTAAAATTTAACTTTTATCCAGTTAAAATATCAGAATTGTATGGATCTATGCCATGTGAACAAGCATTCAGAGTGTAAGCCCAGCGTGGTGAAATTTGGCTAGATTGTTTATTTGATCAAGAGTCAAAGGATACCTCTTGGTACAAAGAATTGTGTTTTAAAGCACAAGGTGTGATAGAGAAACCTATTACACAATTCCAGCTGAAAGGAACTAAGTGGGATAAGTTTCTTATAAAATTAGCTGATAATTTTAGTGAAGATCCGCTAAAGTTATGGGTGCTAAATGGCATAACTGCTAAATTAGAGCTGAAAGATCCCAATACTATCATCAGAACCAGAAATATAACATATACCAATGAGATGATAGAGGAATTTGACAAGCAGATTCCTGAATTGCTCGAAAAAGGTTTGATTAGAGATAGTAATAGCCCACATTCTAGTTCAGCCTTTATCGCAATAAACTATGCAGAGCAGGTGCGGGGAAAAGCACGAATGGTTATAGACTATCGTCAGGTAAATAAAGCAACAAAGGATGATAGTTATAAGATCTCTACATCAGGAGATGTCATAGATAAGGTAAGTCTTAAACAACCTTCTATCTTTTTCTAAATTTGATCTAAAAAGTGGTTATTGGCAGGTAAAAATGGAAGAAAACTCTGTAGCCCTTATAGCTTTCAATGCACCTCAAGAGATGTATGACTGGTTAGTAATGTTATTCGGCCTGAAAAATGCTTCAGGCGTATTTTAACGCAAAATGGACAATATCTTTAAAGCATTGAAAAAATTTTGCATGGTCTATATAGATGATGTGTTAGTTTTTAGTAACAATGAAAAAGAACACATGAGTCACCTTGAACAAGTGGCTAATATCTTTAAATATGAAGGTATGATTTTATCTGAAAGAAAGATAGAATGGTTTAAGGAAAATATAAATTTTTTAGGAATGGAAATTGAAAAAGAAAGAATTAGAATACAAAGCCACATTTCTGAAAAACTTATTAACTTTCATGACAAACTAGAAGATAGGAAGCAAGTACAAAGATTTTGCGGACTTGCTAACTATGCTAGAAAGTTCGTAAAAAATCTTTCCAAAAACTTAGGAAGAATATCAAAGAAAATATCTGATAAAATTCCTTGGTTTTGGGATGATGAGGACACTCAGGCTGTCATCCAGGTAAAAGATAATATGAAAAATTTGCCTTGCTTTAATTTACCATCAGATACAGATGAGCTAGTCCTAGAAGCAGATGCTTCAGAAAAATCATGGGGAGCAGTATTAAAAATCAAAGGCAGAAAACTAAAAAAATCTATAAGTATTAGTTTGGAACCTTTAAAGGATCCGAAATTAATTATCCAATCCATGAAAAGGAAGTCTTAGCAGTTAAAAATGTTATAAAAGCCTTTTACATTTTCCTGGCTCGTTAGAGGTTTGTAATTAGAACAGATTCAACTTATGTAAAAGGATTTATGAATCTAAATCTTAAAAGGCTCGACAAACTAAACTTTTAAGATTGCAAGAATGGTTTAGCTATTATAGGTTTGATATTGAATATATATTCCTTCTGATAAAAATATAATAGCTAATTCTCTTTCTCGTGAATTGTCTAATTTTGCAGATGGACCCTGTCACAAAAAATAAGCTATGTTGGATCTGTAAAAAAGAGGGTCACACTCGAAAATAGTGCACAAAGAAAGTTGAGAAAGGGAGTAAGGACTCCAAGACCGATTGCTCTGGTTCTTCAAGAACGAAAAGAAAAGCTATAGCATTGAAAGATGTTATATGCTAGATGTGTAAATCTCAAGGACATATCTCTACAGAATATCCTAAGAAGAAGCCAACGAGTTTGAAAGAACTGGTTAGCCCAAAAAAGGCTAACGAAAAGCCAAAAGAGAAATTCTTGATTTAGAAGAACAAAGAGAAAAATCCTCTGGCGCCAAAAGCGCGAGTCCTTGAAGATTTTTACGAAAAACAGCCAAAAAACTTGGCCTTACACTTGAACAGGTAAAATGATTCTGAGAAGAACTTCATCAAAAGGATGAAGGTGAGATGGCCATTACAGGAAGGCCGCAATGCCCAACTCCTTCATAGGAGAGTAGCCATGATGACTCAAAAAAGGCTGGAAGAAGTACCGGTGAACCTTCAGTGGTTCCAAACCAAAAGGCCAGTGGAAGTGCCAAGGAATCTAGAGTTCTAAACCAAGAGGCTTCTGAAAGTGTCAGTGAATCTTTATCGATTCCAAATCAAACTTCTTTACAGGAGGAGAGTTGTAAAAACTCTGGTGATATGTCAGATCACAAACACAAGGCTAATGGAAAGGCCAGTGAATCTTCACAGATTCCAAAACAAATTCGTGAAGAGGATAAAGCTAATAAAAGCTTTGAGGATGAAAATACTGATTGTGATGAATTAAATTGGGATATTGTTTTTGGAACAACTGAATTCAAAAAATAGGAAATCCAACAATCTCCTAAGGAAATCACAATGAAAGAATCTGAAAATGAATCTGATGACATTCATGAAGAATTCGTGAAGATCATGAGGATAGATAACTCTGAGGTTTTAAACATCTGCAATGATGAAAATGCCTAGTACTTCATAAAGTACAAGTATGGTCTTTCAAAAGATGGATCTATGTTGTGTTCTGGATTGTATAGAGGATTAGCCAAAAGAAACTTCCAGCAACTACAACACTTTGTAGATGAAGTTGTTTCATCTATTTCATATTTAGAAAAACAGCTTGAAATCCGCAAAAAGGATGAAGAAGATTTTCTTCAGTTAGTAATGGTAAAGGATAGACTTCTTAATGAAATAAGTTCATACATTCCGGCAAAAGTGGTCAATACTAGAAAAATTAAGAAGCTAGACTCAATAGATCATTCTCTCAAAGAATATTCTATGTTACATCCATACATTCATTGGTAAGGATATGGAGGTCTAAATCTGAGAATTTCTTTAGATATGGCGAATGATAATCTCCGGTACACAGATGCAGGATTGACAAAGATTATCGAGATCAATAAAAATGATAATAATCTGTGTAAATCACTTCCAAATATTGTGCAGGAATCCTTAGAATTCTTGAGTTCAGAATCAAGAATAATTACCAGTTATATTATTAGTACAATTATAGATTGCGGTGGGGATGGAACTGTTCGATATCCTTATCAAATTTGAGATCTCCGTCCTGTTATGGCAAAGAAATTTGTTGACCCACAGAAGGTTAATAATCAAACTTAAATTTTTATTTTACCATATATAAATAAAACAAGATTATTATCCAAGCTGTGAGAATTGATAATTTCAAAGCTAGCCTGGAGAAGGCAATCTATGCAAGCAATTATGTCCTTCTCGGATATGGTAAAGTATTTGTTACTATCTGGTTCCAATATACTCTCATTACAAGAGTATTGTCCATGATTAAGGGACGAGAAGAAGCACAAAAATTATTTCTGAGACTAGTGAATTTAGATCCAAGTTTGGATTTTCAACCTAAAACCATGAAGATCTGGAAGAAGGTTGCTCAGTTCAGAGAGCAACGTGTTGCGGAAGAGATGGCTAGGGATTATGCAGAATTAAGAGAAAGCATGGATGCACCAGTCAGCAACTCACAGATGTAGTGACAAAAAATGTCATCCATGACATTAGCCTCAGCATGATAAATGAGGAATTGTTTTTCCGAAATAGTTGCAGATATTAAAGCACTTCAAAATTTGTAGTTCCGATGAAAAAAAACTTATCTCTAAATAAGGCCTGACTCCTTAGCTATAAAATTAAAACATTCATTGTCTTTATTTAATTATTGTGTTGAATACAGCTAAAAAACAGTACAAGAGGCACTAGCTGTCGATTTGTTTTTGTAGTTTTGTGAAGCTGACATACTATTCTAGTTACCTATTTTAATTATTATACTGTGTTAATTATTTTTCTTTTGAGCTGACAAACAGTTATACATACACCCGCTTCTTTTATAAAAAGTCTATATATACCTCTTCAGCTTGTTAAAGAAGGGGAATGAAATAAAATACAGAGTTTCTTTAAGAAAAATTCTTTTCAAGTCTTAATGTAGACATATAATTTTGAGCATTTAGATCAAGATTATAATAATACTTTTGGAATTCACGTGCATAGTTGTCAAAATAACACGTCACATATCTGTAGTTTCATCAATGCCATTAAAGATTGTTCTCTTTCTAATGACTCAGTTAAAATTGAGAAACCACAAAATTCTCTTTTCAAGGCATCTACAATGATAGCTAGAACTTCATCCACTAGAACTGCTTTTCTAACTTCATCTTTAATAGAGGTTTGAACTACTAGCTGATCCCAAAATTTTTGAGCATTGCCAACCATGGTGGCTTTGCAAAGTTCGTAGGTGGACTTAGTTGAGTAGCTACCTGCTCTAGTTGTAAGCCTGATCATGGTAATCCACTCATCTATTCTTTTAGAAGCATGCTTTTCACAGTCTCGATTTAGAAAAGTTGTCGGGGTGATAACTGGTCTTAATGGATTATCCCTAGGTTGAAATTTTGGTTTTGTCCTATGGGGATAATTAGGCTTTTATTCTGCCCTCTTAGTAGCAAGAAGCTCATTAAATATTCTATCATCTAAATGTAAAAGAGTTTCTTCTACCAGACCTAAAGATTTTCTAAGGACTTCAGCTGCTTTGCTATTATCTTGGTTAGCAGCTCTTATGTTAGTGTCAGTAATATAAGGAACTATTTTGTCTTTCCTTAATTGCAAAATTTCTTTTTCAAAAAGAGACTTCGAGGATTTGATAGATTTTTTCAAAGCTTTTTCTCGCTCAATTGCATCGAGCCTTTCATTCACCAATTTTCCTACTTCTTTTGCTAAGGCATTTCTTTGTTTTGGTGAATCGCCTACGTTTCCTTTTGCTTGCAACTGCTCAAGGAGAAGGCTCACTTCAATATGAATATTTTGAAATGAAGTCAATACAGAAGGATTTGAGTTAACAGTTTCTTCTCTATCTTCCTTCCCCATATTTATCTAGAATTATGAGCACTGGGTATATTTGTAACTCTCTTTCTCCTTTCTAAAAATGTTACCCAACTGTCTAGACCTGGACAATTTTCTCAAAGAGCAAGAAAAAAGTCAATCTTTCTGAAGTGCAGTCTTTTCCAAATTAAATAATCATTTTTAAAATTATCACTCCAACTAGAAGTTATAGAAGTTACTAAAGGAGCATCTTGATTTATAATGGCTAATTGACCAAATATATGACACTGTTCTTCTAGAAATTCGATTATATCATATACACCATAATATTCATGGGCAATACTGTTTTCTAAGGGAATATTTTTTTAAATATAATCAATTCTAATTAATTCGTCCCTATATTTAATTCTTCCACAAACCCAAGAATATTTTCACTATTTCAAGGTGTGTTTCCTTCTTTCTGTAATCGAAAAGTGTTTTATTCCATTATACACTCTTCTAGGGATTAATGAATTCCCTCTAAAAATTTCATCCATAAACTAACAATTTAAAATTTTTTTGACCTGAATGAAAAAGATTTTTGAAAACTAGAGACCAAAATGTAATTAAATATTTTGAAAATTAAAGTTGAGGGATTTTACTATTATAAATTAAAATTAAAAGACTAGTGATTAAACTTAAGTTGAAAGACTATGAGTGAAAGTAATCCGAACTTCTTGTAAAAGCTATTAACAATTGTAGATATCCTATATTTAATGTACTGTTGTATATATTTTGTTAAATCAGTTGGTTACTTTATGAAATACAAAACACGTTTATCATATACATTATTAGTAATAACTCATTTCAATTGGCAAATTTTATAAGCAGTTATCAACTATTCGTGATTTGATAATTACATTTTTACACCAATAATATATTTGACAATCACTTTACTAAATACCCACTTATAAGATTTGGCATCATGATTTTTTTTTCTTTTTTCAAGAAAAAAATTTCTTACAATGCAATTGGAATTTTTTTTATATGACTTTCTTTCTCCAAAAGCATCTTTTACTAGTAAATTCCAAAATGGGGGCAAGGTCATGGTTTGCCCTCTCTAACAAAAGCTAACTTCAAAGAAAAGACCAACTAGTGGGGCTATATATCGTGGGGTATGAAGGCATATATGATGCATATCCTATCGTATACAAACTTTAATGCTTTATTTATAA
Organism: Aleurites moluccanus; assembly: GCA_948193065.1. Lineage (NCBI taxonomy): Eukaryota > Viridiplantae > Streptophyta > Magnoliopsida > Malpighiales > Euphorbiaceae > Aleurites > Aleurites moluccanus. Next base: position 5,012 of record CANXYC010110223.1, on the reverse strand, counting down.
TGAGCTTTGCTTTATTATATTATATGTATAAGCCAATTGCATTATTTTGCATTCCTTTTATTTATTTATTTATTAAATCTAATTGGCAAGATTGTCCTTAAACTAATATAGTTTGCTCATCCAATGATTTTATGTTCTCCAAATTACCGACATTTCAAAAATGCTATGAAATGGAAATATGGTATAGAGCGTCTTCTTGTTAAGTTATTTCATTTTATTTTATAACAATATAATATTAAATTTATTAAATCTAATTAATTTATACTGAACGGGGGATAAAGCTCTCCAATAATTGAACAAAATAAATTGAATGTTCATTAATTGCACTCTTAATTGTTTCATTTGATTTTGTTTTCTTGTAACAAGAATTGTTGGATTTGTTTAAAAAAAAAAAAGGAAATATATTAAAATATGCCATATTCAACTTTTCTTTTCATTGTTTCAATTAAAATACTCTCATTTCTAGATATCAATGTATATCTTTACTATCAACATATGGTTTAAATGGAAGCTGCTTGCTAGTTATCATTATAAGGCTCTGTTAATTTTGTGGAAAATTACTTGTTTTTGGAGAATTTTTTAAAGAAATTTTTTTCTTAAATTTTTTTTTTTGTTATAAATATATAGATAAATGTGAATGTCCACTCATTTATCCCACTACTCATAAGATAAATATGGATGTTTATTCATCTATCCCACTACTCATAAATTTTTATAATTAAGTTTAATTTTATTGCACTATTTATGTTGTAATTTATGGTTGATTTTTATATATACAACATATGATGAAGATGAACCCTATAAATAGGAATTCATATTACTTTGTAATACACACCAATAAGATAATATAAATCTCCCTCTTTTACATTCTTATTCTTGTTCTTGTTTTTGTTTTCTTTATTTTTCATAACACGTTATTAGCACCATTCTCTATTTTTAAGCAATCAAATCCAATACTCTTAAAATGTCAATTTTATACATCTTATTTATTTCACTATCTTAATGAATTATTTATATTTATGAAAATATACTAAAATATATTAGTTTATTATTCTTATAGAAAATTATTATATTGTCATTGCCTTTATATTTATAATTTATGTTTCATTGCTTTTGATTAATAATAATATTATGCTTATATGTTTTAGAGTTTTTTTTGTCAATGGATAGATCGAAATTATTTTATTTTTATGCTACCTAATTTTGTTCTCCATGACACATTTGATAGCTTTCTTATTAAAAAAATTTAAAGATCTTTCTCTTGATAACATTCTTATTTAAGTATTTGAGATTTGAAATTTTTTTTTCTTGATAATATTCTAATTTAGGTATTTGAATAAGTAAATTTTATTTTTATGCATTATCATTTTATTTTTCAATCTACATCTAACATAAAATTTGTCTATTCTAATTTTGATATTTGTTTTTGTACAGATTATAATATTTTATACTTGTTAAAATATAATTTGAAATAAAAGAAAATGATTTATATTTGAGATCTTATAATAGTATAAGTAAAAAAAAAATTAGGATAATTATTATAAATTTTTTAATTTAATCATGTATTGATAATGATAGTAAATTTATTTATTTTGATATTGAAAAGTTATTCTTTTATTTCAAATATATTGATTTTTGTTAGAATTAACTTTTAATGTGCGAAGAATATTCACAAATAATAATATGTTAATATTGTTCATATATCGAATATGCTCCTGCAGTAGCAATATCGATAAAAATATTATAAAAATGTTATGAATTAATTTCATGTCTTTTGGTTTAATCTCATTCCCTGAAGTGAATGCAGACATACTTAACTGAATAAAATAACAAGTTGTTAATGAAAAATTCATGAAATATATTTTAGTGATTAAATCTCATTCCTTGAAGTGAATGTGGTAATTTAAAAGTAAACATATAATAATTATTCTTTTTATAAGAATAAAAAAATATCATAAAAATATTTATTACCACCAGAAGTGAGATAAAATTATACATAAATAAAAATAGAAAAGGAGAACAATTTTTTTTTAAAAATAAATATTATCGATATAGTATAAAAAAAAAATTGGTCAAATACTTGTCGTATGATAAAATATCTTATTGATATTTATCAAACATCGCAAAAAAAAAAAAGAGGAAAAATATGAAGATAAATTTTGTTTCTAATAATGATGACCTTAACTATGATCATATATATATTGCTCACATTGATGTGATAAATATGTTTTTGAAATATTGAAAAGGAGAATTGACTCTGATATATATTATGAATAATGCAATAACTCGTATAATTCTTAAAATTGTCAAATATTTTATTCTTTGAAATGGGTGAGACAATTATTTCTGATAAAATAAAAAATAATTAAAAGCTGCAGAAAAGCTAATATATTATCACAAGAGAAACAAAATTTATTATACATAATACATTATTTTCTCTAAAGTCTTATAGAAATTTGTTAAGTTTTAAAGATATTCGCAGTAATGGATATCATATTGAGACAGTAAATAAGAGGAATCAAAAATATTTTCACATTACAAGCATTATTTCTGATAGAAAAATATAGTGAAAAATTCTCTGTTTTTTTTTCTATGATTTGTATTATACAAAAATTAGTAAAATTGAAAAGAAACTTATAGTAAACCAGAAGTTTACATAACCCAATATTTTTATTATTTGGAATGATAAGTTAGGTCATCTTGGTTTAAAAATAATGAAAAAATATTGAAAATTCACGTTGAATCCATTGAAGAACTAGAAGATTTTTCAAATTAATCAATTGATTTTTGGTCAAAAGCTATATATTTTTCATCTAAGAATTTTTGAATGTGCGGTATATATTCTAATTATTCTACCACAACGCACTAAGTTGAGTCCTCAAAAAATGTTAGAAATATAAGTTGGATATAAATCTCCCTCTTTTACATTCTTATTATCGTTCTTATTCTTGTTCTTGTTTTTGTTTTCTTTATTTTTCATAAGTTGGATATAAATCTCCCTCAATAATTAAATATTTTGAGTCATTAATGGGAGATGTATTCACTGTTCGATTTGCGGATTGTCATTTGATAAATTAATATTCTCAGTATCAGGGGGAGATAATAAAAGTTGAGAAATACAAAATAATATGAACAAGAAGTTCATAAATTAATTTATCTGCAAAAATTAGCAAATTTATTGCCGGATGCACTTGCTGATTTAAAATGAGTAACAAAATCTCATATAACAACTGTTAACGTTTTAATTTATATTGTTATCCCAAAAGGATAATATATTAATATTAATGAATCTCAAGCACGCTTAAAGCATGAACAACTATTAGTTATAAGGATAAAAATCATCTAAAGATAAAAGAAATAAATAATAAAGATAATTTTATTGAAAATACAGATACTAACGTAGATACACTTCCTGAAGAAGTAAAAATGCCTGAAATTAATAAAAATAAAGAGATATTGATAAATTATGTTAGTTCTGAAAAAAGATAGAATCAACATGAAATGGTTGTGAACTATTATTTTGCATATAATGTAGCATTAAATATTATGAATGAAAATGATGATCTTGAACCACGATTTGCTCAAGAATGTCGAAATAGAATTGATTGGCCAAAATGGAAAGATGCAATACAAGCAAAATTGAATTCTCTTGAAAGACGTAAGGTTTTCGGACTAGTAGTTCAAATACCTGAAGGTGTGAAACCAATAGGATACAAATGGGTATTTGTACGAAAAAGAAATGAGAAAAATAAAGTTGTAAAATACAAAGCAAGACTTGTTGTATAAGGGTTTTCACAAAAATCTGAAATCAATTATGAAAAGATATACTATTTTGTGGTGGATGCAATAGTATTTTAATATTTTATTAATATAGCAATGTATAAAAGACTTGATATGCACTTAATGGATGTAGTAACAACTTACCTATATGACTCAATTGATAATGATAAAAAAATCCCTGAAGAATTTAAAATGCTATAAAAATATAATTTAAGTTCTCAAGAATTTTATTCAATTAAATTACAAATATCTTTGTATGAATTAAAACAATTTGGGCTCATATGGTAAAATCATTTTAGTGAATACTTGTTCAAAGTAGAATATAAAAGCAATACTATAGAGAAAATTGTATAAGAATTTGCCATAATTATTGTATATATTGATGATTTGAATATTATTGAAATTCCTGAAGAACTTTCAAAAGTAACATATTGTTTGAAAAAAAAAATTGAAATGAATTATTTTGAAAAATAAAATTATATATCGATTACAAATTGAATATTTGGCAAAAGAAATTTTTATTTATCAGTTAACTTATACACAAAAAAGTTCATTTATAATTTTATATATAAAACACATTCATTGAATAGTTCAATGATTGTTTGGTCTTGAAGTACCATATCTTATACAATAGGCGCACTAATATATTACAAAAAAAATGGTGAAATTGATATTCAATAAATTCGTGCAAGTGACAATCTAACAAATTTGTTCACTAAGGTATTACCTACCGCAACATTCAAGAAATTAGTTAACAGTATTGAAATGTGACACCTTAAAGATTTTCAGTGATATTGCAAATAGGGGGAGTTTAATACTGTACTCTTTTTTCCTTTAACTAAAGGTTTTGTCCCATTGGGTTTTCCTGGTAAGGTTTTTAATGAGGCAATATACTATTTGCAATGCGAAAATATTGTACTCTTTTTCCTTCACTAGTTTTTTTTCCCACTGGGTTTTTACTAGTAAGGTTTTAATGAGGCATATTTTTTTGTAAAGATGGACATCCAATGGGGAGTGTTATAAATATATAGATAAATGTGAATGTCCATTCATCTATCCCACTACTCATAAGATAAATGTAGATGTCTATTCATCTATCCCACTACTCATAAGTTTTTGTAATTAAGTTTAATTTTATTACACCATTTATGTTGTAATTTATGGTTGATTTTTATATATTGTAACATATGATGAAGATGAACCCTATAAATAAGTGTTCATATCACTTTGTA
>CANXYC010110032.1:0-10667 GCA_948193065.1 Aleurites moluccanus | reverse complement strand
CTTAGCAATTCTGCCAATTAATTCCTCAATAAATTTTGAATTTCTCCTCCTAAGAAATTTCTCAAATATACAAAAAAAATTAGGATTTCTCCAATCAACAATATTCCACATGATTTCCATTAATTTATTATTTTAGAATCTCTACTCTTAATTCCCAACAATAATCCCATTAGTTTCTTAAAGAAAAACTGCATTAAATTTCACATTAACTTTCGGAGTTACTGTTCACAGCAGTTCAACCTCCAAAATTTCTCCCACATTAATTACCATTAATTGCTTCAATTCACCAGCAATAAATTCTACATACCAAAAATTAATTATCCTAGCCCCATAGACTTAAATAAATCCAAAGAAATAATTGAGGAAGAAAATTTACCTTATTTCCTTTAAACTGAGATTCTGCAAAATACTGCTCAGATTTTTAATGATTCTGCATTAATATAGACTAAGCTAGAAGTCTATTGCATTAATCTAAGTATTAATGCCTTAGAATATAAAATGGAACAAATTTGAGAAGAAAACTGAATTTTTACGAAAGGGAGAAAGAAGGGAAAAAGCATGAAAAATCGCTACTGGGGTTGCTGGGTTTAAATAGACCTCTGCCTAGAAACACGCTAGCCAGCTCGCCTCGGCAAAGCTACCTCGCCTAACCAGCTCGCCAATCCCACTTCGAATTCCCAGCTCGCACTTGCCAGCTCGCCAACCTTGATCCGTCAATGCTGCCTCGCACATTCCAGCTCGCATATGCTACCTCGCATATGCTGCTCGCTAGACTTCTCCTCGCAACTCGTCCTCGCATAAGCCTCTTCGGCAATGCTTCTTAGCCTCTTCGGGAACTGCCACTCCGCACTTTCTCTCTTCGCACAAATCCTCTTCACTTTAGCTCTTCCCTTTAGCTCTTCACCTTAGCTCCTCGCTAAAGATCTTCGCCAAATGCCACTTCGGAAAACTCACTTCACCACTTCGCCATACTGCCACCTCGCATTGCCAGTCCGCAAAATGCTTTCTTGCATTATGTTGGCTCTCCACAACCAATACTTCTAAGTTAAATTCCTGTCTTAACATCCCCCACTAAGCCAGCTCGCAAATAAGCTACAATAATCCAAACTTACCAATTCTTCTTGTCACTTAATACCAACAGGCAGGAACACAACATATCAAAATTTCAAATCAAAATGATCAATACACAGACCGTAGTAACTCTCCAAAAGTCACCCAGACTCCTGCCTCAGAATCCAACCGAACAGCCCTGATACAAATCACTCTCCACTGAGATATACTTATCCAAAAATTTTGAAATTTTACAGACATCATCTCAATACACAAAGGAACATTTTTCATGTTCATCACTCTAGCTAATTCTGCATCATTGATTCCTAGTAATTCCAAACAGACACTGCATCCCTGCAAAAGCTCTCAACCAGACCAACCTTGCTCAAATAAACACAACTCATCACATACATAGAATTTTGCCAAACCATTTTACAGAATTATACTAAGAAATAAATTAACAACTTTTATGTTTTTCACTTTACCAAATTATGTCCTTAAGAACATAAAATGATCTACATTGAATTCTGCTATAACCAAAACAAAAGTTTTCTTAAATTCTCAACATTCTCATTTAAAAATTTTAATTCTTCAAACATACGAAAGTCAATAAATACAATTCAAAATGGCAGATATTACAAACCTTTAAACCCTTTGCATGATGATTAAAAGTTCCTCGGCATGCTTACCCTGTCTAAGATGTCCATCGTAGTTAAGAACCGGCATGGGAACTTCATCTTAAGGGAAGAGCCTGCTGTTGGGAATGAGAATGTCAAACCGAAACGTGATGATCCTCTTCCTCCTCCTTCTACAATTCCAATACCACCAGCAGCACTTGCATCTTCAACACCTTCTGCAGCTGATTTCATAGTGTTAGCCACACTCATCACCAGTCGTATTGATGCGCTTGAGCGTAATGTGCTCACCAGGATTAAGACCTTAGATGATTGAGTCTCGGAGCTCGCTACGTCATAAGCCTCCCTTAAATAAGCAATTTATTGTCTTCGCAGATAGCAGCGTGAGATGACTGCTACATTTCACGAGATAGAAGTAACTCCTTCCACTACTTCAAAATCCATTGATGCAGCCTCGAGTCCAATCATAAATGCAAATGTCAAGAAGGAAAAAACTCCTATGGAGACCTTCACCGACGTTGCTACTATAGGAATTGTTGCAGCTGCTGAGCATTAAGCCGAGTCTACTAAAGATGATCCTTCTTCTAATTCTTAGATCTTAGGATTTTTTTTTCTTTGTTTTAATTAGTTTTTGTATTTGGAGACCAGTTGTAGTCAATTTTAGATAGATATTATATTGTTTGATTGTAATTGTCTATTTTTTTTTTTTTTGGATATTGATGGTATTTTGAGGCAATTTGTGATGATTTGGTCTTATTTGTACTTCTATATATAAAATGACCTTTTTGCAGAAAATTCTCCTTTTTTTGTGTGTTTTCTTGCCTTATGACTATATTTATGAACTATATATGTAATTATAGTAGGTTCTTGCAATTTTTGGTTGAAATACTTTAAACTTGTAGCTTTTGTCTCAATGATTGTTGAAATTCTTGTTATTTTGAGTTTTGAGTTAAGTTTGGTTTTAATTCTTGTTGTTTTTTTATGATTGGTGTTGAGAACATGTTTTTCGACAGATTTTGAGTTGGTAGTTGTTGCATTTTGCATAAATAATGGCTTTTTTGATGTATTTTGGACATTTTGATAAATTTTGGCCATTATGCAATAGTTTCTCATTTTATGCAGCAGCACTCATGTTATTTAAGTTGCATTATGTGTTTTTCAAGCAATAATCACTATATTTGCATGTCAAGAACATATACATACCATTTGACAGTATTTTGACATTTTTTTACAAAAAAATCCTTCATTTGAATATTATTTTTTTGATTGTTTTGAAACAAAAGGGAGTGTAAAAGTGCAATTTACTTAAAAATATCATTTTAAACTTGTTAGCACTTATTGAGGGGAAGTTTTATAAAAAATTCAAAAAACACTTTGGTTCACACACTTTTTAACACTTGCATTTAATGGTTATTTGTCACCATAAAAAAAAGGGGAAATTGTTAGACCTTTAGTGTTTTAATATGCTCATTTTGATGGATACAAACAACTAATTAAACAACTAATTTTGTTCGTTTATTTATGTGAAATGAATACTTTTTAGAATTGTAGAAATCTGGTATGTAGCTCCCGCTACTAAATTGGTAGCATTTGCTACTAATGGACACAAAAGGCAAAAGTTTGAGATGCTTGAAAAGTAGCCTCGCTATAAATTGGGTAGTGCTTACTACTGAGCAGTTGCAGTCGCTACTAAGAAGTCTAGAAGGTCTAGTAGCTCAAGTATGGTAAATAGGTTAAGTAGTGCCTACTACTACTTTATGTTCCTGCCACTACATAGAAGGTGAAGTTAAATAGCAGCCGCTACAAACATGTCACCGTTGTGATTATGGAGTCCAGAAGTTCCAGAAGCTCAAGTGTCCAAGGAAACTATAGAGTAGCGTCCACTATAGGGAGTAGTGCCCACTACTAAGAGAGCTCAGAGAGACAATAGCCTTATGTAGAATTTGGATGATAAGTCGCCATCGCTATATGTTACATAGTGCCCGCTACTTATGAGAAGCACAATCGCTACAAGTCAAGTCGTAATAGTGAAGTTCTTCATCCCAGGATAAGTAGTGCTCACTACTTCCTTTGTAACCGCCATTATAGTTCAAAATCTAATAGAAAAATAGCCATTGAAAGTACGAGTTTTTATATTAAATGCACATTTAATGCATCCAAATGGCTCTATTTAACTAAAGACTATTAATATAAGTTAGTATGGAGTTAATGGGCAATTAAACAACCTTTATTCTTGTATTAATTCATACTATTGAGCATTTAAGCATTTTTGAGCTTATTTTTGAGTTTTCAATTTGTAAATAAATTTAATTGCCAATCTTCAAGGTTGTTGAAGTAGAATTAATTTCTAAGAGTTTGGTTATAACTAAGGGGCTAATTCTTTTTCATATCTTTGTAATTATTTTGTGTCGTGTGTGAGACTTAATTATAAAAATACATTGTAAGGTTTAGTTTGAGCCTAAAACACATAAGGTTTGATTTTGCATCTTTGAAAAAAAAATGTTAGTGAAATACTCAAGTGTTCTTGAGGAGTGGATGTAGGCTTATTTTTGGCCAAATCACTATAAATCTTTATGTTGAATACTTCTTCCTTCTTCTCCTTCTTAATTTTTATTTGTTGTTAATTTTTAAAATAACCAATTCACCCCCTTTGGTTGCCAAGGGATTTTCAATTGCCAACAAGCTTTTGAAAATATCAAAGAATATCTCTTGAATCCTCCTATTTTGCAACCTCCAAGGCCAGGAAAACCTCTGTTATTATACCTGTCTAAAAGTCAAGAAGTTAAGGATGTAATGCTTGCTTAGAACATAACTAATTCCCACAAGGAAAATGCCAGGTACTACTTAAGTAAGCCATGTATAATCAAATCGAGAAGTTATGCTTGGCTCTGGTTTGGGTATGCCACAAAATGCAACACTACTTAGGTTCATACACAGCTCATGTGATTGTTAACAAGAGCCCTTTGAAATTTCTTATGGAGATGCTGGTTCATGACAGCAAGATGGCATGATGGTTAGCAGTTCTTGCAGCATTTGATATGAAGTATATTGCTAAGAAGGCAATCAAGGGAAGTGTTATAGCTGACCTATTGACTGCATCTCTTATAGAAGATGATTATTCATTTGAGCCATAATTTTCAAATGAAGACATCATGGAGGTGGAACCAAAAGTGTGGAAAATGTACTTTGATGGAGCAGCCAATAACAGAGGTTTTAGGGCTGGTGTTATCTTAGTTTCGCTAGATGGGGATCATTTACCTATGGCAGTGAAGTGACCAATAATGAGGTTGAATAAGAGACATGCATATATGGTCTGGAATGTGCTGTCAACATAAGGATTGATTATCTGGAAGTCTATGGTGATTCCAATTTAATTGTCTCTGAAGCTCTTGGTAAATGGAAAATAAAGGAGGAACGACTAGTTCCTTATTTTCATCGTGTAAACAACCTTGTGAAAAATTTCCACGAGTTATCCTTTCACTATTTACCTCGAACTAAGAATCAATTCGTTAATGCTTAGGCAACCTTTGCTTCTATGATAGATATGATGGGCACTAAAATAGTCCGATCTGTTGTTATTGAAGTGCGAAGACAATATGGATATGACACAACCTGTATGCAAATTCAGGAAGCAGATGATAATCCATGGTTTTTGGGATATTTTTAATCTAATTAGAAATGATAAATACCTAGAAAGGGCCTCCAAATTAGATCGGAGAACTTTAAGGCAGTTAGCTAGCAACTTCATTCCGAATGGAGATGTATTATACATAAGGGTTTGGGATAATATCCACCTTGGTGTGTGACAGAAGAGGAAGCCCAATAGGTAATGGAATGGGTGCATGGTGGTGAAGAAGGACCTCACATGAATGGCTTTTTTGTAGCTAGGAAAATAATGAATTTAGGATGCTTCTGGTTGACATGAATGAAAATTGTGCCAAATTTGTGCAAAGATGTCATAAATGCTAGATATTTGCCAAACTTCAAAGGCAACCTTCAGTCCCATTACATTCAACAACAACACTATGGTCATTTGCAACCTGGGGTATTGATGTCATAGGCCGCATCAATCCATAGTCTTCAAATAGACATGAATACATATTGGTAGTCATTGACTATTTCACGAAGTGGGTAGAAGCAGCCTCTTATCAAGTGCTAAATGGAAAAAAGGTGGCACATTTCATCTGGACCAACATCATCTGCCGATATGGGTTACATTTTGAGATAGTAATTGATAACAGCTTGCATTTCCAAAAGGAAGTAGCGAGTTTGTTTAAAAAGGAAAAAATTCAACATCATAGATCTTTCCCATAACATCCCTAGACTAACGATGCGGTGGAAGCTGCCAACAAAACACTCGAGACCATTTTATAGAAAATGATCACTAGTCACAGAAATTGGCTTGAACACCTTCCTTTTTCTTTATGGGGATATCAGACATCCATTTTAACCTCAATAGGGGTAACTCCTTATGCTTTGGTATGTGGGATGAAGGCGGTTCTCCCTATTGAAATGCAAGTCCGGTCTGTAAAGATTATGTGCGAAAGCTAGCTTAATAAAGCATAATGGATTAGAGGGTATCATCATTAGTTGAATACCATAAAGAAAAAAAGGTTGGATGCCTTGTATCGGATTCAAGGTTACTAGTAGAGATTGGCTAGGAATTTCAACAAAAAAGTGATAGATAGAGGATTGGAAGAAGGAAACTTTGTATTGAAGGAAATTAGAGCTCCGGTTCATGATCCAAGAGGAAAGTTTTGACCTAATTTGGCAGGCCCGTATGAGCTCAAGAAGATTCTATATGGCAGAGGAGCTATGCTCATGGACATGGATGGAAATGAATTCTTAAATCCTTATAACCTAGACCAATTAAAAAGATATTTTGTGTAAATCCAGTTTCAAAGTGAGTTTTGTATGGACATGATTCTCAAATTCAAAAAAAAATGAAACAAAAAGGCAGAGATACGTAGGAAGCCCTCTTCAGGTGCGGTCCAAATCATTAATAAAAATTATCTTGTGCCGCAATATTGCATTAATTGGTTCTCTTGATAGCTCTCTAAGTTACAAACCTGAAAAGGTAACTTAGGCAAAAATTAGAGCAGCTTATCAAGTCGAAAACTCTAAAGTGCGATTTGGAAAAAAATTAAAGCTACTTGTTAAGTCAAAAATCCAAAAGGAAAATTAGAGCAATAAAAAAATGAAAAAAATGACAATGAAAAAAAAAAAGAAATAAAAAAGGATGTCTCGTTTGAGTTTTGCCTCTTTCTGACAAAAGGATCGAACATCAAATGGAAAGGCCATTAGGTTACATCAAAAGTATGTGTCATTCATTCATTCAAGTAAAGTCATAAAAAAGCCATCTCATTTTATTCAATTACGTCTTGTCTTATTCAATAATTGTAAAATAATCAACGAAGTTCAGACAATAAAAAAAGCATTCCAAAAGCACAACAAAAATATAAATCCCATCTAAAACATTTGGACAGAATCTGAAAGAAAAATGTGTTCCTCTAACTCTAAGTCCTCCTCCTCTTAATGTGAATATCCCTAATATCATCAGAATCCTCATCATCAATCGAGCCCTCAAAATTTGTCGGTGCAGCATCAATTGTCCTTATACCAGTCCCAGGCTCAAAAGTGTCTTCTATTTTCTCCTATGGTGGGGTAGTGACCTCTGATCTCTCACTGACTGTTGTCTCTGCTCTAAGAGTACCCTCTACCTTTATATCGACCCCTAGGGCAATTTTGTCTTCTGCTATTGTGTTTGTCTTTGTCATAGGTGCGTCCTTTGACTTTATGTCTACCTCTAGCTCACTGATCAGAGTAACTTTCCTAATATTCTAAATGGGTCAAACAAAAGAGATAAAGTAAGTAATATAGTCATCTAGCTTGTATGATAATCCAGCTAGTCTAACAAAGTGCATAGACCTCCTACAGCCAATTATTATGACCTCGGCCACAGTACCAGAAATCAAAGAAGTCAGATAGATAGCACCATATGGTGGAATACCCTGAGACTGTCCTATATGTCTCAAAATCCTTATCCCCTGATAGAATGAAGTCATTGAGATACCCATCAAATAGACCATCTTATAGCAAAAGCTCATAGTGATGAAAGACTTTATCCCATACCAAGGCCAATACCATAGAAAGTCCTCTGGTGCCAATTCTAACAATCAAGCAGTCCCCTCTGTCTTTAAACTAAATCGAATCAAAGTCTTGCACATGTGGTATATGGCTACAGTATAAGGCATCCTGTCTGGAGGACCCACTATCTGAAGATGGTCCTTAAGACAAATCTGAATCATTCAAAGCAAAAATTAAAACAAAATCCAAAAATCGAAACATAAAGGAAAACATGTTAAACAGAAAGCAAATACTTGAAGTATGATAGGGTTTGCAGACCAAGGCCCTTTTACTCTATAATTAACATCCAGGCTAATGAGGGTCTCTGCAAAAATCAAACTGGCAATAGAGAACCCTTATTCCATCTAAGTAACTAGCTCCATCACTCAAATATCTCCCCAGCCAGGAGAATAAAAAAACAGACATCTTGCTGTTAGGCATAACACCAGAGCTAGCATTCTTAGCTTCTATCTTTGGAGGTCCTCAATGTTCCTTGGATCTTGAAACTCCTCAATCACCATAGTCAGGTTAATCCGATCATGTCACATCCCTCATTTCAGGAGATATGACGGTCCTAGGATATGGGGAAGGCATAAGGCCACCTAAACCCGTAGAACCCCATTCTGCATTTTCTACAGAAAATTTGCCATAACTATTCTACTGTTACAATCAAATATCCAGGACCCAAAGTCCCTCTCTTCATAACCAACATTAACACAACCTGCACAAATTAACACTTATATTTCCATACTTATCTCTTACTACAATGTACATTCCACATTTGTTATCATTTTTCCCAATCCAATTCTTTACATTGCATATATAGTGTAATAATTACATTTCATTAACATAGCTCCGTTTTTACAACATCATTACTAAATTTATTATTACATACCATGGAGCTACTATAGAAAGACCCATAAATACAATTAAGGAGTCATTACATAGATAATGCAAATTCCACTCCTGAAGGAAGAAAGAGGAAATGGAATCATCGTTATCTATCAAACCCTGAAAAGGACAAACCACAAAGGAGTGAGACGAATCTCAGTAAATAACATATATATTCCTTCACTTGTGAGGCTAGGTGCTCACAAAGAAGGTCATTCAATAACAATTTACAATATTTCAAAATAATAATATTAATGCCAAGAGATGAGGTCTCCAATAGAATTCAATATCAAGTTTCAAGTACAATATGGTTTAATAGGAACAAGCATATAATCAATAACATTGGTCACTTGTAAGAAAAGACTGTGAACCAAATGTTCTATATCCATGACAGTTAGCAAAATCCAATGAATAATGGACAGAGGTTGCAGTTAAGTAGCATGTCAATAGTCATATAGTTGATCAGACTGTACATCTAGGACCTTAACCCCCTCCTAGATAGGGTCCCCAATACAATACACTGTGCACAATGCCCGATGAACGAACATCTACCCCATTGAGAGAGTAGCACTATCAATGATCCCATATATAGGGTAAGCAAAAATGTTGTCCAATAATGAACACCAATCAATCCATTTATATATCAAGAACTCAATTAACAATGGCTACATAATTAAGAAACTTTAATAATAGTACAATTTCTTAGGGAAGATTGAAGGAAACAATATACAAAGACAACAAGTAAAGAAACATATATGTTACTCGCCCAAAAATTCCAATGTGTCCACCACCTAGCACAAACTAAAAGGGTGGTCTTCCACTTCCTTGTCTTTTTCCTTTATCTCTCCTTTGTGAAGCTATAACAAACATAAATCTCAATTAAGAAACCTAATTACATTACAATACAATAATCAAACCTAAATTCTAAACAACAGTCAGAAATCCTGAAATTTCTACCTGAACATACCCTGATATTTCATTTATAACTCATTATGTACAAATCCAAATGCTACTATGTTTTCACTGAATTTTATCTCAGACATAAAGACACATTTCTCTTGTTTTGACTTTCCCTCGATTCAGATCCTAAGATCCTTATATTTACCAATTTTAGAAGGGTCACACTTCTAAAATCCCTAATCCGAGCCAGTCTGCCTCAGGAGGCCATAGTTAATAATACAGTACAAATTTGATAAAAATTCAAAAGACAAAATATTTCTGACATGTATATATACAAATTTAATGTTTTTAATATTATCCAATTCCTACATTAAGGACCTCAAAACTTAGCTCTAACTTTCTGCTGAGTCTCAGGAATTTCACAGAAATGAAACCCTATCCGAGGCAGTCATATTTAGAGACTTATATCTCCCAACACATAAGGATTCAATCAAAACTTTCTGAAGAACATATATTACACACATATGCATTTATAACTTTTGTGTTTTGCATATTTTCAAATTCTACCTCTAAGGAAACAAAAATGGAGCCCAAATTTTCTGCCAAATCACAGGAAATTCCTGAGACAGAAAATTTCAGAATTCCCAATTACTTTCTCTACTCTAAACATATCACCCAATCATTTAATCATTCAAATAACTCATCAAAATTGAATTTCAAAACTTGTTAAGAAATTTATCTTGGAGAAAAATTGCACCAAATCTCTTTCTAAGCCCAAATAATTCAATTAGAAGTTGGGAAAAAAGTATTTGTGAAGGAATTTGTGCTAAATCATGTGATTTTAGGAAGCTAGGAAGAAGAAATTTCCATGGAGAAGAGCATGAAAATTTCGGCCATGGGAGAAGAAATAGAAGAAGATGATGGCTTCTTATCATATTTATCTATATATGTAACAAATGGCCCAATAGAAAAATTAGAGAAAAGTAATTAAGGAAAAGAAATAAAGAAAAAGAATTAAAGAAAAGAAAATCATAATTTAATCATTTTAAATTATATAAATAATTA
>CANXYC010109967.1:0-12861 GCA_948193065.1 Aleurites moluccanus | reverse complement strand
TGTTTTCCTCTATGGTACTGAACCTTTGATATCCTTATTGATCTATTCTGTCATTTACTGTAAATGCTTATATAAATTGGTTATACTGAACATTTGATATCATTGGTTCCTCTGTAAATCTCACTTTTATTGGCAATGCATATAGATTCACTGAGTATCTTATATACTCACCCTCTCACTGTTTACCCTCTGCAGGTGCAGAGTAGGAGGCAGATTCCTGGTTTTGTTTCTCAAAGGAATTATGCAGTCTGATAAAGATAATATAATTAATCAAACACTGTATTTTTATATATGTGTATTAGATGCTCCATGGGTATTGTATAATGGTATAGATAGATTGTTTATATAAGTGTATGAGACATTTTGAAGTATAAATGTAGAAAATTATAGAAGTTATAGAATGAATGACAGAGTAACAGATTGTATAGTGATATGTGATGTGAGTGTATGGATAGATATATTGTTATGTGATTGATGATGGGTTTTCACTGCAAAGATTGGGTAAGTTATATTTTCCGCTGCGATATTGTGAGTGATTGTATAGTATGAGATTGATGGGTTCTATGGGTGCCGGTCGCCATTGGCATCTCCCGTGCCCTAGGACCGTCGCGATCCGACTCGCGAGAGTGGGTCGTGCCAGATCACTATACAATTATTAGTGAATGTTCAAAGTTAAGCTTACTGTCCTGCAATACATGTCCGGGCAGACTCAATTTCCATATCTATAACTCAATTAGCGTTCGTCCAAATACAAAATCATTTTACAGTTATTTATTTAACATATAAATAAATATTTTTTTATGTTTGATACTTTCCCTAATTCAAAATTTAAGATCCTTATATCAATAGAACTCAGTAGCCTATATTTTGTTTATCAATTAATTCAGACAGATTATACTTATAGCTTAATATCTCTTAAACCATAAATCCAATTGAAAAATTCTTTTACAAACCTCTATATAAGATATAAATGAACACTTTTAATGTTGAACACTTCTTCTAATTCTGTATTTAACGTTCTGTACAATAAAAACACAATAACCTTTTTCCCAAAAATCCTGATTCTAACTAGTCATGGTTTTTGTTCAATTACTCTCTCCTCACTTCGAATTTCCCAAATTTCTTTTACAAAAATCAAATTAACATATTTATATACTACTTTCATGTTTTGGCTATCCTCAAATTCAATCATTAAAATTTTGAAATACTAGCTAAAAATTATTGTCTTAAAATAGTTTTCAGAATCCATTTAAACCCTAGTTCATCTTTAACTCTTTTAGCTTAATTCATTCAATTATTTACTCAATTAAACTATAACACACTTAATTTCAATTAAAAGGCTAGGATTAGGTACTTTACCTTATGCTTGCATGATCCTCTTCTTCCTCAAATTCACTTGATATAAGATTTCCATCAATTTCCCTTTAGAAATCTTTTATTTTCTCTCTAGCTTTCCTAACTTGAATCATTGATTTTTATATAAGAAAATATTTTAGTAACTTTGTTTCAAGAATATTTCGAGTAACCCCTTCAGAAAAATGAGCCTCTTTCCTTCATTTATATACCAAAATTATTGAAAAGAATTGAAGACAATAAATAGGAAAATTGTATATTGTCAACATGTCATTTTCAATTGAATATACATATAAAAAATCTACAAACATTTTTCTTTTTCTTTTTCCACTAACTCAACCGGCCACTTCTTTAAGAAGTGTCTAGAAATTTTGATGCAAAATAACATTCTCTAGGTGGGTCCCATAATTTTTGATAATTACTCATTTTGCCCATAATTTTTCTTAATTATAATTATTATCACAATTCTTTTAAATTCTATTCAATTTAGTCCTTAAATTATTGACATTCAAGTCCTATGAAATCTTATATTATTCTTAGTACCTCAAGTCAACTTAATCATTCAACCTCTGTAACTACAAAATTTTTATACCAATAATTATGTCGGTTATCATCTTTAAAATTATTCTATAACAATTATTCTTAAATTTTCTCTGTATTTCTCAATAGCTATTTTTAGTTTATTTATTCTTTAATTAACATCATTCTATTACTATGATTCACTACTTCATTATTGTCTACTATACTACAGTCTGGGGTGTTACAGTATGGTATTTGACTCAATAAAAATTAATTTGTGTTCAATTCATTTTATAAATAAGTTAAACTTAAATTTTATTTCAAAACTCAATAAATAAATGAGTCGAGTTTAAGCAAAACTAAACTCGTCTCAATTAAATTTATGAACAGTTTGATTATAAATTCGTGGAAGGCTAGCGAACAACTCGATTAATAGGTTCGCGAACAACTCGATTATTATTATTATTATTAGCCTAACAATTTAACAATCTAAAAAATATATTTTAACACTTCTATAATATTTTTGGTGTTCAATTCGATTAAAATATTAAATACACATACTTTTAATTTTCTTATTTATACATTTTAAATATTTCTAAAAAGGAAACAAATTATATATTTAATTACATTTTCAATTTTTAATAAAAACTACTCTTTATTAGGAACATTAATTATTATTATTTTTTTTAACAATAAAATATAATATTCATTCACTTAATTCATATAATCTTAATTGCTAGACTAATTGGGTAATATAAATATATGAAATATATAAGTTAATAGTTTGATAATGATATATAATTATTTTTTTTAAATCAATACCACATTACATTTTAAAAAAGATAGGTAACTATTAAATAAGTAGTATATAATTATAATTATATTTTTTTAATATTAATAGAGTTTTAATTTTAGATTTTGTTTGTATTATATAATCTAATATTTTAATTTTTAAAAATATATTTTTATTAATTAATATTTTTAAAATATATATAATGCTCAATTTTATGATTGATTTTTTTTTATTATTAATTGGATAGTTTTTTTTTTTTTTTGTTAGTTTTAAGTTTTTTTTTTTTTCTTTAGTTATTTTATTAGAAATGAATATTTATGAAGTTGAATATTCTGATTCATCGTAAACGAATTGAGTTCAAGTTTAACTCAATTATAATTTATTAATGATTCGAACTCGAACCAAACTCTATTATAATTTATAAATAAACTTTTAATGAGCCGAACTCAAACTTGTTAATTCAACTTAATTAAATTATTGATATTTAAACTTCGAGACAAATACTTGATTTCCAGTTAGTAATTGAATCACCTTATTAAGAGTACAATTCAGTGAATGAATTAAATAGTTTCTCTATTTGATAACTTCGATCATCACATTTATTATTTTCCTAATTAACCTACCAAAAAGGAAAAAAAAAATCATCAATAGGATTTCTTGAGATACCTAAAATCCATTGAAGAACCAATACAATCTAACTTATCTCTACAAAGATTCAACAATTTCAACAACTCAACAACCTTTTCTTTTGTACTTTCACCACAACCAACTTGTAAGAGTATTAACAGCTTTTGAAAAACACCTATTTTAAGTTGAAGTGCTTCAACTACAACACCTCTCTCTTCTTTCTTGTCAATCTCATGATCATTCTTACAAAGTTTCCAGAGAATTGATACTGAAAATTGAGTTGCCAATTCTGATACTAAAATCTTTTGAAACAAAACAAGAATAATAAGAGCATTTTCATAAGCCTTTTCTCTCCCTTCTTTAGTCTCACAAATATGGTCTAAAACACCTAAAGCTTTTTCGCTTATACTTTTATTTCCATCAACAAGAATTTCTACAATAAAAGAAACTAAACCCATTTCAACAAGTGTTGATATAAACTTGTTATTTATTGAAGAAGGAGATAAAATGTAAAATATTACCATTAATGAAGCTTTAGTTGAAGAAGGGCAAATAGGTTCCTTTATTAATTTCATTAAGGCTTCAAGAACTCCTTCTATTTCCAACAATGCAGATACATACTTTTGATCTAAAGAAAGAAGTTCTTTAAGTACCAAAACTGTGTTTTGTCTAGTAGAAAGTTCTCCTTTCTTTAATAACCAAATTATGCAATGTAAAGAACTTAAAGATCCAAGCTTTTCTAGCCCTTCAGCACCAAGTGGAAACATCCATATCAAGAATGATAAAATCCCCACTAACAAATCTTTAAATTTCTCTATTGAAATAACTGAATAAGAATCGAAAATAACCGATAAAACATAACCAACTCCATTTTCTAGAACGCATTTCTTGTTTCTTTCACTTTCTTTTCCCCAATTCTTGATCTTTTCAACTAATTCTTTAACCTTATTATAGTCCCCATGTTGACTTACCACCATAATTCTCTTACAAGTCTCTGAAACCTCGTACAGGGTGACTGGAATGTGAGGTGTAGGAATCCTTTCAATACCATAAGATTTATTCTCAACACACCAACATTGAATCATCTTACGTATAAAATGATTTGGTATTAGTTCGAAGCTTGATAATTCTTTATTAGTAACTGGACAAGTAGTGTGACCAGCTTCTATCCATTTCTCAATGCTCTCTCTATCATAAGTTATCCCAATTGACAATGTAACCGGATCTTTCATCAAGTCAAGAGATATCAGGCATTTAAAATGCATCAAAGTCTTGATTTCCATCTCCAAATTATCACCGGAATTATCATTGAAGTGGTTCTTCTTGGCAAGAATGAGAGCAGATCTTTTTCTTCTAGACCATATCATTTTTCTATATATATATAGTTATGGTCAAAGCTAGGTAGGATTAGAGAAGAAAAAGAGTGAAAAAGGAAGAGGAGAAGAAGGTTCAAAAAATGAGGAAAAGAAGTGGAAGGTTTGTTTGGTTAAAGGTAAATAATTGGAATGTTGATCGTTGAATATTTGACGGCTGACTTTGCCTGACCGTCTCTGGTAGACCGTGTGAGCAACTTTAGAAGTAGACCACTGACTTTTACTGTTTGATCACAAATTGTAGCTCGTATCATATGCATGAATCATAACAACAATCTATTACATAGAACATATAAAATACATCTTGAATTCCCTAAAATTTGCCCCTTTTTACTATTGAGCCCAGATTTTTTATTTTGTACTGAATGGGTCATTTAATTTTTGATTTCTATATTGTTAAACCCTTTTTTCACGATAGTTAATGAGAATAATTTACATGTGCGTCAAAATCACGTGAAGAATATAAAGTCTCTAATTAGATTTTGACATTATTGACTAAGAAAATAAAAAAATAAAAAACTAAAAACGGTGTCGGTTTTAGGCAAAAAATAACATATTATCTCCATTCTCTTCTCTCTCATTCCTACACTTCCCTACCAACACCCTCCTTTAGCAACCGCAAGAACCATGAGCAACAATCAATAATAAAATACAAATCCAATAATCTCAAAACTCAACGAATCTGACAAATAAATAGAACCTAGAGTTAGCCCACATAAACACTACCGGTAACATTATCCCTAAATTAGGTTAACACCATTTTTGTTCCTTTTAAGTTTTTCCATTTCACAGACAAATCTAATCAGTGCAGCTCCTTCTATTTCTTTCCAGTGTTGAAATAGAGATAAAGAGAATGGATGAGGCTTACTCAGAACATGATATCCTCCAACATCAAAAGAGTCACGAATGGCTTTTCTCTACGAATCGAGGTAGAGAAAGTGATTGAAAAGGAAGTCGACTTAAATCTCGATTTTCTCAAGAACATGTTCCCCAAGATCTAATGGAATGTCATCGTCGAAGTGGCAAGAACCATGGGCTATGCCGAGCTCCCAAAAAAAGTTGAATCGTCAATGCTTGATTCTAGTGAATTTTTGAGAATTTTTCATCATGCGCTCTTGGAGCTTCATCTGGAATAAAGGGCTTTGGTTTGTCCTGAGACAGATCTTAGATTTCTCATCAATGTAGATGAAGTTTTAGAATTAGGGTTTTTGTTTTAAAACAATGATTTTAAGTTTTTTCATTATGAAAATGATATATAAATAAATATATGAGTATGAATAGTTATATGATTTTGTATTTTTGCAAGTTTGATTGTAAATTCTATGTGATTCTAAAAATAAAATTTGGGCTTTTGGAATTTTGAAGGATTGAGATTTCGTGATTTATAATACATACTCTAAACGACATATTTCGTGATTTAGAGAATATAGGATTTGAAGGAAAGAGTGGGCTTTTGAGATTTAGAAGGAGGGAGCTGCAATCAAGTAGCAACTAAAAGTTTGAAATTTCTGGCGACAACGGTTAAGAGATGAAATGTGATAAAGCAGTTGAACAGTGTCATTTGTAGGCTGCCAAAATAATTTAAGTTTTTTATTTTTTATTTTTCATTTCCATGTCACTATTTGCAAGTCTAGTCCTCGACTTTATTTTCTTCATGTGGTTTTGACGTGTGTGTAAATCATCTTTGTTAATCACCGTAAAAGAAAATGCTCAATCAGTACAAAATCAAATATAAGGGCTCAATAGTAAAAATAAAATTTAGAGATCTCAAGAAGCGTTTTTCCCTGATATATTTATATAATAATGCTGAAATGTAGAAAAAAATTTCAATCATTATTATTCATATATTTATATAATAAGATTACAATTTTTAGGTGAACATTATTCATTACCTAAGATTATAAACTAATTAATAATAAATTAATAAATTAGTATATTAATTATAATAGACTTCTTATGATTTAGACATTTAATAATAGTTTATAATTTTATGTGGTGAATTAGGATCACTTAAAAAATTTTCGCAGTAGATAATTTCTAATATTAAAATTTTTAAATTAATAAAATCAAATAATTAATAATTACTATATATTAAGAAAAAAAAATAAATATAACGGATCTAAGATACAACAATAATATTAAAAACTTTGAAGCTTCGCTGCACTTGTTCAACATCAAGGTTAGTATTTAGATAGGGCGGGTTGGATCAAGTTAAGGGCAAATACAAGTTTAACTTGAAATATTTTGATTAAATTTAATTTAAATTATTCTTGTTAAAACTCTATTTGAATTCATAATAAATTTTGGACTGAATTTGGATTCATTTATTTATATTTTTTTTCGTTGTTGATAATTTACTTATTATTTATTAAGTTTAATTTTTAGATTCACTTATGTTAAATATTATCATATAATTTATAAATTTTATGGGTTTTAAATTATAAATTTTAATATAATATTTACTTGATGACGCCATAAAATTAGTTTAAATTTACTTTAATTTTCTTTTTACTATGTAAAAAGTCCTAAATGTGAAAAAAAAAAATTTAAAAATCTACAGATTCAATAGAATAAATAAAATTTTATGGGCTCAATAGATAAATAATATAAAATTTAAGGGTTTTAAAATATATTTTTCTTAGATTTTAATATAATATTTATTTGATGATAAAAAATAATTAATTGGTTAACATTTTATTCTTCTTTCTTTCAGATCCATAAACTTTTATATGATATCTAGTTGATGATATTAAATAATTGGTTTACATTTTCTTTTTCCTTTTTGGATCCATAAATTTTAACATGATATAAATTAATAATAGCAATTTGATCACTGTAGTTAATTGGTCTTCATTTCTTTTAAATTAGTTTGGGTCTTCTATTGCAACCATGGATTATAGTAAGATTTTAATAAATTAATATTCAATAAATTAATAATTTATCCTATTTCCATTTTAAAAATAAATATTTTAATTATAAAATATACAATTATTAAAAAAAATCTATTTTAACCTTCTTTATTAATTAATTTAATTTATTTATATCTTTCTAATTCTCTAACATTCTATATCTTTTAATTATTTTTTATATTTTTCAACACATTTTTTAATAAGAGTATTATTGTCAATTTAAAATAAAATATAATTTAAATTAGAAAATAAGATAATTAAATTGAGACATCCTAAAAAAGAAATTACGATGTATATTTTAGGATAAATGAAGTATAATATAATAATTTTTTATTATACCGACTTGAATTAATAGGTTAAATTAATACTTAATTAATTAATATATCTCTTAATTAATAATATTATTTTATTGAAGATGTTTTACTGTAGTTTGTGTCATCTATTGCAACCGTAGCTAACGAATACAAAAATCAATAATGGCAATTTGATGGCAATGCTATATTTTCATTGCAACTAAAGTTGATAATATTGGTTTTTCTTTTCTTTTCTTTTCTTTTTTTTTTTTTTTTTTGACGCGTTATTGATTTTTGTACCATATAATTAGTATAAGTTTCCTTCCTCTTTCTTTTGAATCCATACACTTCAATAAAGTATCTATTTGATGGAAGCAAATAATTGGTTTAAATTCCCTTTCTTTTCATTTACATTTCAATTTCTTTTGGATCATCTTCTATTGCAATCGTGGATTAGTTTGTGCCTTCTATTGTAAGGGTAGCTAAAGAATACAAAAATAATAATGGGTATTTGAAGGCATTAATATGTTTTTATTGCAACTGAAGCTAATATATGGTATTGGTTTTTTCTACCATATAAGTGATTTAAATTTCCTTCCTTTTTCCTTTTAGACCATTTTAATATTGTATCTATTTGATGGTAGGAAATTATTTGTTTGCATTTCCTTTTGAACCTATAGATTTTATTAAGGTATCTATTGAATGGAAGCATATTATTGATTTACATTTCCTTCTTTTTTCTTTTCGACTCACGTAATATTTAATAAGATATTTTTTTCATCTCATAATGAATATTCTAATTATAAAATATATAAAAAAAGTTTTGAACTATTTTAATTTTTATAGTTTATTTATTATTTTAATTTATTTATTATTTTAATTTTTTTTTTATTTTCTTAATTATCTCACATTCTATATCTCTTAATTATTTTCTATTTTTAATATTTTTTTAATAAAAATATTATTATAATATTAATATAAAATTTGATTTGGATTAAAAAATAAAATATTTAAATTAGGACTTATAAAAAAATTAAAATATTTATTATGCGACTAAAAAAATATTTATTTAAAGACATTATATAATTTTTTTTTTTTATTTTGGACCCATAAATTTTAATATGGTATTTATTTGATGACAGTAGCTAATTAATTTTACATTTCCATTTCCATTTCCTTTTAGATTAGTTTGGATCTTTTTATTTCAATGTGCAATTATTCACATCCCTCTTTCACCTATTTATGCTATTTTAGATCCCACATCAAAGC
Source organism: Aleurites moluccanus (assembly GCA_948193065.1). Taxonomy (NCBI): domain Eukaryota; kingdom Viridiplantae; phylum Streptophyta; class Magnoliopsida; order Malpighiales; family Euphorbiaceae; genus Aleurites; species Aleurites moluccanus. The sequence goes on along the minus strand of CANXYC010109967.1, from coordinate 3,725 downwards.
TTATACTTATGTATCATAATGATAGTCTAATTAACATGACCTTTTAAGATAATTCACTAAAATCTAGTCAACTAATTACTTTTTTTTCTTTCCTAATTTTTAACCTCATCTTATTAATTTTAAGTAAAAAAAATTATTAATAATATTTCATAATATATAATATGCAATATAAATAAATATCAGGATAAAAATTTAAAAAAAATATTTAATTTAATTTAATTTATTTCAAAATTTATTATTTGCTATTTTTATTTATTTTATTTTATTTTTTTTGTAAATTTTGTTAATGAAATTGGCATATTGATTTATTCTTGTTATCATAAAAGTTAATTTAATTTATTTAATTATAACAATACTTTAATTATATTGGTATGAAACATAAATTAATATTTTATCGAAATTTAAATTAATATATTTTTTAGGGATAAATGAATAAAATTTAAAAGTGCGCGAAAAACTTACTATTATTAATTGTCTGTTTTTATTAATGCGTTTGAGTTGTCGGCTGTTTAACATGAGTCAGCCCACGACGGATCTCGTAATATAAAAAAAAAATCACTAATTAATTAGGATTATTAGCTCTTAAATATTTTTCAGAATTTTTATACTATCTCCTCAATTAAAAAATATATATAATTTATTTAACAATGAATTAAATTTTTATTAGATGAATTATAATTAAACCTTTATAAATTATTAAAAATAATATTAATTAAAATTAAAAATGATAATTTTTGGTACATTAAAAGGAAAAGTTTATATAAATATATTATAAACTAATTCTAATTGCAAAAATAATACGTCAACTATAACTGGAGTATAGAATATTAATTACTATCTGCGTAACATTTTATATGTATTATTGAATTTAGTCAAAGCCAACCACAAATATGTATTTCTAACTAAAGCTGGTTTGGTTTAATTTTTCATACCCTTAACTATTATTAATAGTTGATTGGTATAAGTATTTGATAAAATTATTATTAGTTGTCAATTATTAATATATTTAATGACCTAAAAATAAATATTAATATTAATATTTTTTATTTAAATATTATTTTTAATAAGATAATTTAGTCTTTTTATTTAATTAAGTAAGAATTTTTTTAAAAGCTTTAAATTGAAACTTTTATTAACAACAGTTATTTGACTATTTAATAGTTAATAATTATAACTAAAAAAAAAAATCAAATGAGTTTGATACAATTATTGAAACTGAAAAAGCTAACACTATATCCAAAATTTTTATTAAATACTCACTAAATAGATATACATTGAGTATATACACTAATCCAATGAGTTAAGAATATAAAAAGTAAAAAAAGATGTCGGTGTCTTTTTTACTTAGTAAAAAATAGACAAAAAAATTATATTAGCTAAAATATTTTATCACTGATTAATTTAGGAATGTATTCAATTAAGATTTTTAAAAATATTTATAGACATTTTTTAAGTGAACGACTTTTATAAAGTTTATAAATTTTTAATGATTTTTGTGGAGTTTATAAATTAATGAATGACTTTCAAAGATTTTATATTAAAAAACTTTTATAGACTTGATATATTTTTATAGATATTAATTATTGATTTATAATATTTATTTTATAAAAACTATAATAAATTTATATTTCTCATATAATAAAAATAAATATTTAAAATAATAAATAACAGTATGAACTTTTAATTAAATAATATTATACAATCCAAATATCAAAATTAATTAAAATAATATTTTTAAAAAATGTAACGTTTAAAATTATTTCTAGTTCATCACTCCATAAAATCATAATAATTTTTATTTTAATTAATAAATTTTTTTAATTATTTAAAAATAAAATTTAGAATTTTTTTAAAAAAATCTTATTTCATTTATTTTTCAATTTTTATCAAATATATCGTTATTATTGGTAGATAAGATTATTTGACTATATAAAGAATTAAACTTTTAAGAGTGAGTCATATATTAATTGATATTAAAAAGTGAGTATTGTTCAAGATTTAGTTTAATTAAAAATAATGCTCGAGGAGTGGATCCCAAACTAGTTCAATTCGAATGTATGTAATTATATTTTAAAAGAAAAGTATAAAAGTAGACAATAAAAATAAAATTATAATTTCAAAATCAATAAAAAAGATTGGACAAAAATTATTTTAATGAGTTAAAAAAATGAAGAATATAAAAAAATCTCAATGAATAATAAAAAAAAACTCAATGAATAAAAAAAGAATATAAATAATATAAAAATAAATTTAATGAAATACTAAAAAATAATTTAATTTTTTTTTAATCATAAACTACATAAAAAATCAATAGAAATATATAAAAATCTATTAGTTATAAAAGTCAATGTCTTTTTGAATATTTATTTATTTTTATAAATTTTATAAAAGTTATAATTGAATAGTTATGATTTCTATAAATTTTTTTAAAAATTTTAAAAGTTTTAATTGTATATTTTCTTATTTTTATGAAATTATTAAAAATTATTATCGAATACCTCTTTACCTTTTAAACCTATAATTTTTAAGTCTCCATATTCAATATACCTCCTTAGTATAGTCTATACACTTGCTGGTGAAAATGTTTTTTAAAAAATACAAATTTTGTATTATTATTATTTTAAAAAAAAAAATTAATCAGGGTATGTTGGGGAAATAAGGGTGGAGATTGTTGTAAGATAACGATTCTTTTTTAGCACAGTTTTTTAAAACAAGATACTACCCGAGAAGATCGTTTAAGGATGCCTAAACAGAATGCTTTTAAACTATGGTCTCCTCGTACTCAACCGGCAGACGAATCTACAGTTGATGAGCTAATAAAGGTTGATCCGTTTTAAAGAGCTTTTCCTCCCATTGGAAGCTGAGAACAATATTAGAGATTCCACTCAGTAGCATGTGGCAACAAGATGTCCTCATTTGTCATTTTATAAAAGGGGAAATTTTTACTGTGAGAAGTGCCTATCACCAGCCTTCAATCAAAATTTCAACTTCAAAGCTCTGCTCCTTCGTCAAATAGTGCAGGTCCATGGTGTTCTATTTGGAAGAGTAACATGCCACAGAAAGTGAAGCTTCTCATCCATCGAGTGGCTCTTCCAATTTCACCAGTTTCAGTGGAGTTAAATCGAAGAGCTATATTACTTGATCCAATTTACAGATTCTGTGATGAGGATGTTGAATTGTAATAACTCGATTTTTCAATTATTTTAAATCATATTTTTATAATAAATTTTTATTTAATTTAAGAATTTTATAATTATTTATTTATGGCTTGCTTAATTATGTTTTAAAATTTTTATTTTAGAATTTAGATTATTATATTTTTTTTATTTTAAAAAAATTAATTATTCCTAGTTTTAAATTATTTTTAAATGTTTTAAGAAAATAATTATTTTAATTAAAGTGATAATAATATTATATAACATATTGTTGGAAAATATTTTATTTATTAAAGAGTACGAGTTATTTTTACAATTATAAGGTTTTAAGGATTATTTTGTTATTAAAATAAATATTGCAAGTGTTGGTACTCAAATCAATGTTTTTAAAATCGGACCGGTTAAAGAACTATTGAAGACAGAGGATCAGAGATTCGATCGGGATTGAATCGATTAAACAAAACAAAACCGATATACATATATATTTATATATAATTTGACATTTATTATATATATTATGAAACAAAACCGGTATATATATATATATATATATATATATATATATATATA
>CANXYC010109783.1:0-95494 GCA_948193065.1 Aleurites moluccanus | reverse complement strand
ATAATTATATTATATCTATTTTTATCATATACATAATAAATATCAAATTATATATATATATATAATTTGATATTTATTATGTATATGATAAAAATAGATATAATATAATTATGGCTAAATTAAAAATCTATATAAGGTCATATTATATTTCTTATGGTGTTCATCCAATAATATTAAATTAAAAGTTATATATATAATAAGTTATGGACATTTACTTGCTTAAACATATATATATATATATATATATATATATATATATAATTTGATATTTATTATATATATGATAAAAATAAATATAATATAATTATAGCTAAATTAAAAATCTATATAAGGTCATATTATATTTCTTATGGTGTTCATTCCATTACATTAAATTAAAAGTTATATATATAATAAGTTATGGACATTTACTTGTTTAAACATCTACTCATACAATAGAATAATACGCTCTGATTCTAAATGTCATGGGCCCAAATCTGTACTCACAATTTGGGACCGTGCGGCACTTATCAATCAGTCACAAGCCAGCTAATCGTTTAACTACATGTGAGAAATCATCACAATTGTTATTAATAATGGGTCATCGTTAGCTATAAAAGTATATCATGTGAGAAACCATCACAATTGTTATTAATTATGGGTCATCGTTAGCTATAAAAGTATATCATAGGAACGTTATAGCATCACAATATCATAGTAACCAAGCATTCACAAGAACAAGAGATAACATGTGAAGAACATCATGTCAAAATCATTTCATGGATTAATAACAATTCATTACATTGCAGAAGTCACAGTGCGCCCATTATAAGCAGGGGGAACCTACAATGGGCAACTAACAGTGCCTGGCTCTCCAGTCACTCCCTCTATATATATTTAAAGAGCAAACTGGATTGTACAAGTAAGAGAAAGCACTAGATGCGAGAATGAGAGTATTTTCTAATTACAAAATTACTTAATAAAATGATCTAATTCCAAAGTCTATCATATTTATCCATAAAATATTACAAAATCAATCTCCCGTTACATGCAATGTTGAAATACCAAATGGAGTTATTACTAGTCCCGCTAGACGCGAATAAGGTGATTTAAGGGCCTAGAGAAAATTTGTGTGGAAAGGATAAAATTTAAATTAAGCTACTAAAATTTTCGGGTAAAATTGAACGATGTCATTTTGATTAAAAATTAAAAAAAAATTGATCCGTCCGAATAAAAAAAATCGATATGATTCAACCAATTCACCGATTAACTGACCGATTCACCGATTTTTTAATCAATTTTTCTAAAATAGGTAAAAAGAATTTAATCGGACTGGTCTTTGGTTCGGCTTTTAATTTTTCAAGTTCAACAGGCCGATTCAATCCGATTTTGATAATCAATCCGATTTTGATAACCAATAGCAACTTGGCGACTAGGATGCAAGATAATTGCTTTCTGATTGGTGCACTTAACAAAAATTAGTGACAAGAAAGAGAATCATTTTCAAGCTATGTAGACCTTTTTCTCTGTTAATAAATAAAATAAATAGTATCAGTAAGGTACCCCTAACACTAAAGTTATGAACTTTGCCTATCACTACCCTGAAGAGGAACCTATGCTACTCATTGAACATCATGAAGGTCTCTCTTTTCGATGAGTTACCAAATTCCCCCACAAGTACAGTTACCATTGAAAAATGTATGGTATCTGTTAACATCCCTAACAATAATCTCCCTCTCCGCCACTCTGCTGAAATACTTAAAAGCTTCATGGCAATCCTTACAAATCCTCAAGTTCTTCACGATCCTCAATGCCTTCCCAGGTGGGAATGCTCCACTAACCATACCAAATGCAAGAGCCAACTTCTCGCTATGATACCAAAGTGCTTCTCTTTTCTCCTTTTCCCCTACATCATGCAACATTTCGTTCCAAATTGGCACATATCCTAATTTCTCGATCTCCTGCATTAACTCAGCTAACTTTGAATAAATTTCTCCTGTTCTTTCATGTCTTCTATCCTCTGCCGAAAAAACATGAACTTTTCCTTTCACTTCAATCCAACTCTTCCCTCCTTGCTTCTTCACTCTTCTATCTTTCATTAGCTTCCTTACTTCTGCAACCTCATCCCATCTACCTTTAGCTGATAAGGCATTTGATGCAATTGCATAAGCCGAATCATCATGAGGGTCTAATTCTAATAGTCTCCTAGCCATTACCCAGGCTTTGTCTGCTGCTCCATGGTTTGCACAAGATGATAACAGCGCTCGCCAGACTGCTGCATCTGGTTCAAATGGCATTGTCATTGCAATTTGCTCTGCTTCCTCCAATCGTCCTGCTCGCCCCATCCCACGTACCAAACATGTATAATGCTCCAAGCCAGGTTCTACCTTGTACTCCACTCTCATCCTTTGAAGCCATTGTTCACTCTCAAGAAAGAAACCAGCATTACAAAAAGCTGTTATGATAGCCAAAAAACTATACTCATCAGGTACAAATCCTTTAGCCTCCATTGCATTATACAACTCAAGCACCGAGTCTTTATCCCCCTGTTGAGCATAAACAGCCATCATTGAGTTCCACCCCACAATATTCAACTCAGGCAACAACTCATCAAAAACCATCCTAGCATCCACTATAAGCCCTGATTTCCCATACCCATCAATCAAAGTACTCCCAACAATCACATCCCTATCCAGTCCTACAATAACAGCATGCCCATGAATCACTCTACACTGCTCCAACGCTGCCATCTCTGCTGCCGCACGTAAAACACCAGAAACACTATAAATCGTCGACCCAACATTAAAAACCTTCATCTCCGAGAACGCGGACAATGCATCTATTGCTCTCGAGTTTTGCGCCAAGCCCACAATCAATGCACCATAACAAACCTCATCTCTCTCATCCATTTCATCGAACACCTTACGTGCATTATCAGGCAAACGACATTTTGCATAAAAATTAACCAATGCAGACCCAGAGAAGGGTTGGGAATTGAGAGAAAGTTTTAAAGCCATAGAATGGAGAGCAAGCCCAAAAGACAGAGCGGAGAGGTTGGTGCAAGCTTTGAAGAGGGAAGCGAGAGTGCGTTGGTTGGGGAGAATGGGATGGCGGAGCATGGAGAGAAAATGGTGGAGAGAAAGGAAGGAATGGGTGTGTGCAGAAATGAGAGAGGTCCATGAGACGATGTTTGGAAATGAGAGCTGAGAGAAGAGGCGATTGGGGTAGGAGACAGAGACAGTAAGGGAATTAGTGGACTTGGAGTAGAGAGTAATTAGGCGATTGAAGAAAGAAAGATCTGTGTGAGGAGATTTTAAAGCTTGGGCATGGAGGATTCGTGGGTCTGTGACTGTGTTCATGCTTGGTGTGAGTAGGGCAGAAAGAGAAATAGTTTACTCTGATATTTATTTTTCATTTTAATTTTGATCAAATTGAGTATATAACTATAATTAATTTTTGAGATTAATAATAAAATAATATATTTTAAGAAGTGACGAATATAATTTTAATTTTTGAACAAGTTCCGACTTTACTTTTTTACTCATTAATTAAGCTAATCTAAATTTTAGAATAACCAAAGATGTTTAGTAAAATTATTAATGACAATCTTGTTTATCAATAATCTTGTATCCAATGATAATAATGAAGACTTCAAATCATGATTATGATTACTTCTATTCTTTAATGAAAGTTGCAATTCTAGAAATTATAATATTACAATTCACTAAAACGCTAATTCTTATTTATAAGACAACCAGACATAATTTAATGATTGTGTATTTTTCAACTCAACAATAAATTTACGATCCAGCCTCTATTCTACAAAGTGGGAAAGGCTATAGAATTGAATAGCAGAAGAGAATCCAAATTCTAAGTATGTTCTAAGGAAAACAACAAAATGAGAGTGGGAGTTTACAGTGACGCTTATGATCTGGCAACAGCTCATCTGAGTACAGTTTTTGGGTGTGAAGTTTGGAATTTAATTCATCATCACCACTTATTCTTCCTCCGTTTTTTTTATTTATTATTTTAAAATTTTATTTATTTATATTTTTAATTATTATTTTAAATTTTTAAAATATTATTTATTCACTTTTTATTATTTTATCTTTATAATATTTAATTAAAATATAATAATTTAATTTAAAATAAAATTAAAAATATAAAATTAAATAAATTATTTTAAATTTAATTAATAAATATCTTAATATATATAAAATTTTAAACGATAAATAAAAAAAAAAAAAGAGAGTACATTAACTTGCACAACCGTCAAGCTTTTATGCCCAGCTGTGATGATCAACACACTCAATAGCAACTGAATTCATTCTCTTATTAATTCAGCAAATTAAGAATTCAAATCTTAAACGTTACGCTCCCTCATTTTATTTTATGTATTATATTGGACATATTGTGAGTAAATTAATATAAAAATTCCCAGTTATGATTATAAATGGAAAGTTAGGAAAAGTATAATTGGAAAAAAAGAAACATGGCACATGTTGAAGTTGACCTACTACCTCATAATGTTTTTTTTTTTTTAATTATTATTTAATTTCTCAAATTTATCAAAATTAATAAAATAATTTTTATATTTTAAAAAATTCATTATTTAATTTTTATTTTTTAATTTTGTGAACGAATTGATCATTCCGTTCATTTTTTTTATTTTCAAATACTTATAAAATAATTAAAATATTATTTACTCACTATTAAATTTTCTAAATCAGTCATACTAAATTAAGAATTACTTTATTAATTTCGATAAATTTCAAGTACTAAATAGTAATTCACCTTTAAATTTTTTATTATTTAATAAAAAAATTTTAAATTTGACTTTTTATAAAAAAAAAAAAATTATTATTATTGGTTTATATGTAGAGAGAGTGAAAGAAATTGATTATGAGTTTAATTTTAGGATAAATCTCATAATCTAAAATAAAATGGAAGAAATATATTTTAAGTATTAAAAGTTATTTTATTTTTTCTTTTTCTTTTTAATTTTTTTAAATTTTTTAATAAAATTTATGAAAAAATTAGATAAAATGACTAATTCAATTAAATAATAAATTTTTTAAAATATAAAATTATTTTATTAATTTTAATAAATTTCAGAAATTATTATTATTTTTTTTAAGAGGTCTACACTCACAATGTTGATAGAATGTGAATTTGACCAAGTTATTTCAACTATGGCCTTAAAAAGAGAGTATCAATTGAATTGAACGAAGACAACTACAAGTGGATAGTACACTTCATAAATGAGATGGACCCATCAAGAGTTGGTTGTGAATAAAATTAAGATATTATGGAATTTTGGGTCTTTTACAAGCCTTCACCCTACTTTTAAAGTTACACTATCAACATTTTTATGGTCACATTTCAAAATTAAAGGTTCAAAGACTTTTTTTTTTCAAAATATTACAAAGGAGGATTTAACATCTGTTAGAATTAAAACTTAGTATATATTCTACTATTTTTTTTTATTAAAGAGGACAAAATTGAATTTAAATTTATTATTCAAATTATATATATATTTAACTATTAAATTATACATAAATGTGTTTTAAAATATTAATTAAAAAAAAATTAAAAAAAATTATAAGGAAATGAAGATTAAACATTGGTTGGAATTAAACCCTAACGTATACGTATTAAATACATTAATCGATAATCAAGATGGAGATATTAATCAAGATTATTGAATCTAGAAGGTGGTGGAGAAGTGGTTTTTCTTTTTCTTGTTTACTTGATAACTAAAATCATGGAAATTATTGCTGTGAAATAACCGTAAACAAGGCACTCAGCTCAAGTTGCAAAGACAAGCCATGTGAGTCAACTCATTATTTTCATATATATATATTTTATTCCTAGAAATTGTGAGAATAAAGGACATTTTGTTAATTTATTTTATAATTTCCCTACTCTCTTTTATGCCGAGATTTAAAATTCTTTTTATACAAAAGAAATTTCTAAATTAAGAAAAACAATAGCTTCATATGTCTTGCGAATTAGCAAAAACAAAAAAAAAGGAAGGCAAATTATTATTTAGCCTTTCAACTTCAACCTAATTAATTAATTTATTTATGTTTTTTTTTTAAATAAATCTTTTGCCTAAATTTCTTTAAAATTTTGTTAAATAATTATAAAAAACAAAAAATAATATTTAATATTTAAAATATCATCGTCATTATGTTAATCACGATCATTATCATCACCATCGTTGTGTTAGAAAAATAAATTCTACTGCTCTATCGAAGAACTCGACTTTTGAAAATTAATTTTTTTTTATGATGGAACAAACAATTTGGAAATAAAAGAAAATTAAACAAGAGAAATAAAAAGAAAATAAAAAAATATATATAATTTTTATTATATTATTTGAATCTCCTATTTGCACAAGAAATAAAATTAATAAAAAATTATTTTTCTAATCAGTGTGAAAGAGAAGTAAAGAAATTATATTTTTATAATTTTCATTTTTCACACCTTTTAAGTTTTTAATTCTCTTCATTTCTCTCTAAAATAATGAGAGTTTTTTTATCCTAAAATTTAAATGAGAAAATATGATTTTATCTTATTTTTTTTCCTTTTTTATTAATTAACTAAACCAAAGAAATTATAGCAATTTCTTTTACTTTCTTTTCTTTCTCTATCAATTTCCTTCAAAACTAACATAACAAACATAGCCTAAATGATTTGATTTTTTTATGAGCTTTAATTAGAATGATTTTATACTTTGAGTGATTCTATATTTTGAGTGATTAGAATGATTATATATTTAAGTTTTTGGTTGGTAGTATTGATAGAGATGGTAAATTAAGACTAAAATGAGGGTCATTTTATTATTTTCATATGTAATTGACAGTGAAATTGGATAGAGACATTTCAGTATGCCATCCATGAATGATAATTGCAACTAGCTGTCTATTCTTTTGCAAGGCAGAAGATTGGGCAGTTCCAATCAAATCGTTACCAAATTAAATGCAAAAGAAACTAATCATTCATTTAGGAGGCTTCCCTTTAATGAATTGAATACTATATTTTAAGAAAGTTATAATTAATTTAATAAATTCCTTTCTAAAAAAAAACAGAAGGGTCATCTTCTAATACTCCTTTTATTTTTTTATATATATCATTTAAAAGAGAAAAAAAAAATAAAAATCATCAATTTTTAATATTATATTTATTATTTTCTTTTAATTTTATTCATAATTAAAAATTAAATTTATATAATTTTATAATAAGTGAAATCATACAATAAATAAAATTATATTAATTATTTTATATTAAAATTAAAATATAATAATTAATTTATTAATTTTTATATATTTCTCTAAAACGATTTATATAAAAAAAAAATAGTGATAGCATTCACATAACATCTTCACTTCTTAGATTTTAGCAAAGACCCTTCACCAAGAATCCTATAAAATGATAAAATTATCTACTTAAAAATATATTCTTAATGTCAGTGAGATTTAATAGTATTAGAATTATCTCAAGATTTTAAGGTTTCTAATTCGACTCTGATTATTTAATTCAACTTGCAAAAAAAAAAATGTATACCTATTTAAGTAACAAAGTATTATATATGATGAAGTATTATAGTTGTAAATCCAAGTAAGAAACAAGTTCCTCAGATGTCACTGCTTTTCAAATAGAGAAGTTGCAACTTTCTGAAAAGCATAAAGTGAAGAAATAGAGAGAGGCATCAATTTCAGTCTGGAGAAGTGAGAAAAAGACAACCATCCACATGGATTTGGCCATAGAGAAAAATAGGGCCAACACCCATTTTACTCTTCGACCCTTCTATGCAATCTATCCAAACCAATAGACAAACATTCATTCATTTCAATTTTCATCCATTCATTTTAATATCATTTTTCAACTTTGTAAAAAAAAAAACCCAAAAAATTGATGCCCTAATTTGCTTCCCTTCCTGTTCCCAATGAACTCTCCTACACCAAACTGTAACAAAAGACCCCACATTTGATACCATCTCTACATATATTTCTCCACCAAAATTTTGAGCTCAACTTTTACTTTGTAAAGAAAGTGAAAATGTAGGAAGAATCCACCTCAAAAAAGGGATGTTTGCTTTCTTTAAAGTTCTATATCTCTTCCTCTTAAAAATCTGCATAAATTAACACATTCCAAATTATCAGCATTAGAAAACAAAAGAGAAGTAAAATTAAACAATGAAAAAATAAGGACAAGATTCAATATCATGTAGAAATTGCGTTGGATACCATCATGTTTCTTCATCAAACTTCTTGCAAACATCATGCATATAACCAAGAGCCCCACTCCAGCTGCTCCTCCTACTATAATAGCCACTGTCTTTCCTGTATTTTGCCCTGTTCCTACACATCCACCAGATGCATTCTTTTATTATGATAGATATGCTATGCTAATTAATTAAAGTTAAATCCCAATCAAACTCTATTGAGAGGAAAGACCCACAGATTTATTGCATAAAACCTCTTCCAGAGCGCAATTAAAGCCAATAAGGAAAAGAATTCAACTACCCAACAGGCCTTATAGAACAAATCTATAAACAAATGAATAAAATCTGAGTACTTTTTTTTCCTCTCTCTCTCTGCTCCAGATTCTAGATTTTAGAAAAATAAACAATCTTTTTATTTTACCTGATGAAGATGAAGAAGAAGATGAAGATGATGATGATGATGATGATGATCTCCTGGGGACCCCATTTGGGTAATAACTGTAACTAATAAAGCACTTGTGAAGATAGATTTGTCCTGAAATTGCATTTCCACATTCAACCTGAGCTCTTTGCACAGCATTTTTCACACACTCTCCACAATCTGAATCCCCCACATCACCTTCACACTGGCCCAAAACATACATAGATTGGTAACTAGTAGTGTAGTATCCATGGCCACTAACCACACCATTTTGCATTACTGAGAAGGCAGTGTCCCTTCTCTCCTCAAATCCACTTCCTGCTATATTTGTAGCACCGCAAGTTTTGTATAGCATTTCCATGCCTGAAATTTGAGCAAACCCAGCAACCTCATATAAAATATAGCATCCATAAAGTTGGACTCTTGCAGCAATAGTTTTGCCACAGAGTTTGTCTGTTAAGACTGGCAGTCCACTGACACACTTGTAGCATTCGCCAATACTAAGGTCTCCTCTACATTGAAAAAGGCCAGTTATTGTGGTTTGGCCAGTCCCAGTAGTGGTTTTAAAGAACTTAGTTTTGGTTGACTGGGAAACTAAAGAACCAAAGAGAGCAGAGAGGGCTTGTGAGTATACACCAGTTGGATCTTGAAAAGACTGCTTTGCACAGCCCTTGTACACTAAAGCGCTATAATCAGTGGCAGATTGAGCTAGATTGGTGAAGAGAAGAAGAGAGAGACAAAGAAGAAGAGAAAAGGGTTTCGAGGGAAAACCCATTTAGGTGCAGGTGTTGATAGATCAAATCATGGCAGTTTGAAAGATTTTTGAGGGATTTGAGATGTGGGTTTTGGCTAAAACAGGGGAAAGCTGAAAGGCTTGAGTCTGGTTTACCTTGATTTGCTAAAAAAAGAGTTTGTTTTTGGGTCTTGGTTTTGGTTTTGTGGTGTTTGGGATTTACTTTTTTCTCTGGATAGCATGCCTCTGTAGATGTGCAGAGTATGAGAGAGGGGAGGCCTCATGAGGAGGAGGCATCTTTTTTTGCTCTCTCCACAGCAAGAGTACAAAATCCAATTGGCAATTGATAATGGAGAGAAGTAAAAAAGTAATTTTTATAGAAACAGTGAACTATATATTTTACTTTAGCATGTATTTTTTTTAATATTTGAAAAGAATGAGAACAAAATTTAGATTAAAAATATTATTTTAAAGGGAAAAGAAATATTCTCTATCTATTTAGTATTATTATAGGTGGAGAGGGTATGAATGTAAAGGAATCTGGGTATGTGTGAGAGGCAAAGTGTATGAAGTTTGACCAAGAACAACAGTACATTTGAGCTAGGGTTTGTATTAAAAAGAAATGCTGTGTTGCTCTTCTAATTGGTAGTAATTAATTACTTTTTGGATCTCATTTTAAAAAAAAAAAAATTTGGTGGACATTAAGATATAGAGGTTGAAGAGAGAGCTGATGTATTTTAAGAATTTATTACATGGAGGAAAGCCATGTGATCAAATCTTGAATGATACTTAAAAAAAAAAAGGCTTCTTATTGAACTTTGCTTTTTTACTTATTCGTGGTCAAATCTTCTTTATTTCAATGGATTGGAATCCTCTAATAAAGTATTAACTTAATTGATAAGAAAAATTATCTTTAAATTCAACTAAACAGGAGATTTAATCTAAATTAATATATATATTATTTTCGAGATTATACCAAAATATATTCACATATTGCAAAATAATCAAATCAAACCATTCAACCCTAACCAAATAAATCGACAATAACCACCCACATTTGTGGCAATAGAATATGGGATCTCTTTGTTTCCAGGACTTATTGAAATGATAATTTATTCATTTTATTTTTTTTTTCTATTTAACAGTCAAGAAATATAGAGTAGAAAATGAATATTCATAAAAAAAAAAAAAAGAGAGAAATATTTAGAATTAGATGCTTTAGAGTTGGAAAATACTTGAAAAGAAAATTTAAGTGTAGATCAGCTCCACCTTTTATACTATGGAATTGAAAATATCCATAAACTCCATTTTGAGTTTGATAATATCAATGGCAAAGGTAAAAAAGAAAAATCTTTGAATTTTTGCCAATGGTTCTATTACATTTTTTTTTTCTTATAGTGCAATTAAATATGTTGGCCCAAATGGGCTCAATCACAAACAAGTTTTCATTCTCTGTTAGTCAGCAAAGTTTGATAAAGGGTTTTCTTCCACTTCTTCTTTTTCTTCTTCAATCGATTTAGGGTTCTTAGTTAGATGGAATGGGTATTTAGGCGTTGCATTTTCCTAATAAGCTTCTTATGTCATTAATAAGAATTTCAGTCATGCATCCTGAGAATAATTACATGCTTTTTCACATGTGTATCTCACTTTTGCAAACTAACGATAAAGTTTTATGAGGATTCAAGTAAGTTTGGATTATTCGAACAAAAGAAAAATTCATTAACCTATAATAAAAAATTATTTAACTTATTTAAATTATTTTCGATCCATTCAAAATTAATTAAAAATATTATTAATCTAAAAAAAATATTTTATCAATTTCAACTTAATTTTTTATATAAAAGTAATTTTCGATCCAATTGAAAGTAAGTTTATAATTTCGTTAACTCTTGTTAAAAAATCTTATAACATGTAAAAAAAAATAAAAATTTAAGGATTTATTACGGATAAATAAATGAAAAAATTACATAAAAATACTATTTTTTTTTTATTTTTTTTCATTTTTATAATTTTTTTTCTTTCACTTTTATCCTTTTTTTATATATGTTTAATATATATTATATTTTTTTAAAAATATTTTTGTAATAGTAAAAATAAAATTTTTTATTATTTTTTAGATATTTTTATAAAAATCCTTAAATAAATCTATAGAGCTCAATAAATAAATTTGTGAAAGTTGAGGGAATTAAGAATTTGTTTTACCGATTATATTTTTTCTCCTAACAATTAATACAGAAATAATTATATTAGCGCATCACTTTTATTAGGTTTTTTCAAGCTAATACGCAGGATTTGTTTGTGAATCAATATACCTAATCATGGGCTTGTGGCCCGTCCAGAAGATTATCAGGTTTAGATTAAGATTTTGCGCGCCATTAATAATAGGCTAGCCATTAAATCTTATAATCAAGTTCTTAATCCAACCCAACTCCAGTCAATGTTTTTATATATTTTTTTTTAAATGTCAGAATTTGACTTTAAAAGTAAATTTTAAAATAAATTTTAATCAGTAAGATTATTGAATTTTTAAAAAAAAATAGCTGTTTTTAATAATCTTTTTATTTAATGGTACTAAAATAATTATTTTTAAAATTATGAATTATTGAATTCGAGTCTTGATTCCAATCAACTTTTAAAAAAATATATATATGTAAAATAAAGCTAAACATTTATTTTAATGCCAAACCTATATATAAATCCCCAAAACTCCCAGCAACAAACTGTTGAATCTCTTAATTTTTATTTTAATATGTAAATTAATTCTTTATTGTACTATTTATTAAACAATTAATTTCATTCCGAACAAATTATGAATGTCCAATCGTAATGGGAATGCAAGAGAATGGTGAAGTAATATGGTAATAGAATCTCACCCTTTTGAGTTATTAAGGATGTAACATTATAAGAAAGAACAAATTTTAGCGGAATATGGTAAAATTTTAATTATAATATTTAGTCATAAAAATATATCTAATTTTAATATTTTTGGATATATAATTTTGATTATGGTTATTAAAATTTGATCGAATCGGTCGGTCGAATAAAAAAATTGGGATCAAATCAATAATCAGGTCGGTAATCTTATTTTATCCGTCTTCGAATAATCGGATAAAAAACTGATGAACTGGATCAATTTTTCCGGTTCAAATAAATTAAATTTCTTTTTTTAATCAAAACGACACTGTTTTGAATTAAAAGAAATTAAAAAAAGTTTAATAGTTTCGTTTCCAAAATTATGACCTTATTACATATTATCATATTGTGTGAGTAAATATTTGAGTAAGTGAATGTTTATAATTTATTATATATATAATTTTTAACTTAATTATTAGATTGACACCATAAGAAATATAATTTTATGTAAATTATTGATTTAACCATAATTGCATTATATTTATTTTTATCATATGTATAATAAATATCAAATTATATATATATATATATATATGTGTATTGATTTTCCGGTTTAACATATTCGATTCCGATCGAATCTCTAACCCTATATTTTCATCGATTTTTTAATCGGTCTAATTCTAAAAATATTAATTTTAATATTAATGTTATTAAAATATGAAAATCCATCATCTCTCTCCATTAGCTTCCATCCTGAGCTCCATATAGATTAAAAAATAATAAACAAATTATAATTTAGTTTCTAAAATTTATCTAATTAAAAAAATATTTTTTTAAATTAAATATAAAAAAATAAAATAAAATAATAATTAAATAAAAACTAATTATTTTATTTAATTAAAATTAAAATAAATATTATTTTTAATTAAAATTACTTTTTTAATTAAAATAATTAATTTTTATTTAATTATTTACTTTTCTAAAATTAAAATATATTTTTTAATTATTTAATTTATTTTCTTATTTTAATATATTTGAAAATTAATTTTATACATTTAATAAAACAAATATTTAATTAAAATTAAAATAATTAAAAATAAATATTTTTTTAAAAATAAGTATTTTTTCTTTTATTTTTTATATATATATGAGACACTTTTACTCATTTTATTAACATTTAATGAAAAAATTAAAGAAAGTAAATGAAATAGTTAAATTTATTGATATAATCAAAATATAAGAATTAATTGTGTTTCTTATTTTAAATATTATCATTCTTAAAATACCGTCATTTTTTTATATATTTTCTTATTTTTTTATTTAATTAAAATTAGAATATTTAAAAATATATGTGAATAATTTTATATATAATATTCATACATAATTTTTTTACTTATTTATTATTTATATATTTTAATTTTAAAATAAAATAAATAAAATTCTTTTATTTAATTAAAATAATTACTTTCAAATTAATTATTTAATGTATTTTCTTGTTTTAGTATATTTAATTAAAAAATATTTTTGTATATTAAAATAAAATTATTTTATTTTATTAAATATGTAAAAAATAATTTTATTTAATCAAATATATAAAAAATAAGAAAATAAATTAATTTTAACTATTTATTATTTTAATTAAATAAAAGTAATTCATATCAATTTTAAATTAAAATATACAAAATAAAAAAAATTATGTATGAATATTTTGTATAGAAAATTATTTATATATGTTTTTAAATATTTTAATTTTAATTATTAAATGAAAAAATAATAAAATATAAAAAGAGAGAATATGATAATATTTTATGAATGAAAGTATTTAATTCTTATATTTTGATTTTCTTAATAAATTTGGACATTTCGTTTATTTTTTTAATTTAATTTTTTAATTAAATTTTAATAAAATGATAAAAAGTATTTTGTATATATATAAAAAAATTAAAGAAAAAATCATATATTTTTAATTATTTTAATTTTAATTAAATAAAAAATAATTTTTTATTAAATATATAAAATTAATTTTCAAATATGTTAAAAAAATTAAATAAATTATTTATTTTAATTTTAAAAAACTAAATAGTTAAATAAAAATTAATTAATTTAATTAAATAAAAACTAATTTTAATTAAAAATAATATTTATTTTAATTTTAATTTAATTATTAATTTTTTTTTATATTTAATTTAAAAAATTATTTTCTTATAATTAGATAAAATTTTAAGGATATGGAGTCAGTAATGGAAGTTAACGGAGAAAATGAGTAAATTTTTAGATTTTAATAATATTAAAATTAAAATTATATATTAAAAAATATTAAAAATTAATGTGATTTTAAAACTAAATATTACAGTGAAATTATACCTTATTCCAATTGTAGCATGTCCAATAAAATATAGAAGCAACTCCTTATCCAATTAATGGTTGGATTTGAAACATTAATATTTTGCTGTAATTAAATCAAATAATTTATAAATAAATTATTAAAATAGAAATTAGAATTTCATCTATTATTTAAAATAATTATATCATTGTAATGAAATAAAATTCTTTTAAATTTATAAATAAAAATAATTTAATATATATATTTTTATCTTAAATATTTTAAAATAAAAAAAATTTAATTTCAAATTACAGTTTAGAATTTAAATATAAACAACCTAGACTCCTATATTAATTATGCTTTAGCGATAAATATATATATCTAGAATTAATTTAATGAAAATAAATTTTATTTTTATTGGATAAATTCTACGATGATTAAGAACAGGAAAAAAAAAAATCAAAATAAAATGATTTATTTTAAGTTTAATTGATAAAAAAATAATCCAAACACTAAAATAAAATATTTTTTGAATTACATACCAACCATGCAATTTTTTCTTATAAAAGCCCAAAAATCAATCAATCAAAAAATCAAAATATTGTTCAAAACTCAAAAAGTCCTAAGTAGCGTACACATACATACCTGACCGTCGGTATTATGCCAATGCAGTATGTAGTTGTAACACATAACCCTTCCCTTTCCTTCCTCTTCAACGACGAACTTTCCTTTCCTCTCCTTCTGCGTTGTACAAACAAAACCTTACACAAGAACAAACAAACAAACCTCAATTATGTGTCCTAAATTTATATGCACAGCTGTTTAGTTAACATTCATAGTTTATAAATTTGATGTGAATTAGGTAACAATAAAGCAAACCCAAAAGGGAATATGCATTCATTCAAAGATAAAGTTTCAAACCAGCTCTCTCGTCTCTTTGCTGATTCAACAAATTCTACTAAATCTTCTTCTTGTCCCTCTTCACCAACTCATAATTCTCAGGTAAATTTAATCTCTTTTTTTGTTTTGTATTATTATTTTTGGAAGAATGTTAGATCTGATGGATATTCTACATTATAGTTGTACAGTTGAATTTGTTTTTCTTGATCTTGTGGATTATAATTTGATTTGGTTGGTTATTTTTTTTTAATTTAATTAGAGTAAATAATGATGAATTCAATTTAGTACCTTTGTTTTCATTTTCATTCTTAGGGAGGATTGAGGAATTCTGTCTAATGAACAATGTGTGATAGGGTTTTTGGTTTGTGATTGTTGGTATATTTTTGCTGAGAGTTATGTGGATGCTATTGTGTTTGTCTTTCAATGAGATCTTTTGATATATCAACATTTATTTATTTTTCCCCAAAAACTTTTCCCTGATTAACAGGTAAAGTTTGGTAAGCTCAGAAAGACATAACAAAGAAGACTGTTGAAGGTTTTGTTTTGTTTTACTGCTGAAGAAATATAAGAAAAATTCTTATTATCCAAGGAAACCCTAGAATTTTGTTGTGTGTTATAATTCACCATTTCTGTGATTTTGTATTTGCATTAATGGCAAAATAATTCCTTTTTTTTTTTTCCATTTTCATTTTATTTGTTAATTTATTGATTTTGGTTGTGATGTGAAATATTTGAATGTGTAGGCTAGGCCGTTTTCTAATGGGGGGAAATCAATGTCTTCGTATTTTTCCTTCTTTGTCCCTTCATTGAACTTTGTTGGGTCTAGATCAAGCAAGCACCCGCATGATTTAAAGCCAAGTGAGTCACTGTCTGTTAGATGGGGTAGAAAGGGTTTCGAACAGAAAGATGAATACTCAGTTAGGTACCATGAATGCAGCACCATATGCGAGGATGAAAAATTCCAAAATTCTTGTGAGGATGACAAAAAGGCCAGTAAAGTTTGTGCAGACAAACACATGGATAAAACCCATAACAGCAATGAGGATGGTGCCTCTGGAAGGAGTAGTAGTGATAGTGATGTGTTTGAGGAAGCAAGTGACCAGCAAACTCCATGCAACTCTGTACCACATCTCATGAGCGAGTCATCTTTTATTTCCTCAGAATTGTATGAATTCTTGCATTCATCTCTTCCTAACATAGTGAAAGGATGCCAGTGGGTTTTGTTGTATAGGTAAGTTTTGCCAATAAATCTATGGTCTACTGCTCATTTTAATTTCTTTTTGCATTTGAATCTTTTTTCACTTTCAATTCTTTCCAATGAAGGGCAGTACGTTGAAGCATGGTATATCCCTACGGACACTTATTCGCAAAAGTGCTGACCTTTCTGGTCCCTGCTTGCTGGTATGCTGATACTCTGATGAATTATGCTACAATTCCCCATGAAAGTTTCATTCATTTAATTCTTTCTTATTAAGTTGAGACTGTGTTATGAAATTTCTAGATTGTTGGTGATAGACAAGGTGCTGTATTTGGTGGCCTGCTAGATTGTCCATTGAAACCGACACCCAAGTGGAAATATCAGGTGACTTATCAATATTTTTGTAAATTTTACATAATTGATGTGTTTTCTATTCTTTTTCCCCTAGACTATTCAAAATGTTTATTGAATGTCTTAACCTTTTTCCAATTCCAATGATAGGGGACAAATCAGTCATTTGTATTCACGACTATATATGGTGAACCAAGGTTATTTAGACCTACTGGTAAGCACTTATAACTACAAATGTATTCTCAGACTAATGGTTCCACTTTCCAGATTTCAGTACCATTAATATTTGTGTAGCCATTGTATTCTGATGTGCTAGTTTATTGTAATGAGAATTAACAAAAGCTTCTTGCATGATGCAATACTATTGTTTCGAATATTAATATTTTGTATGTTCTACTTGGTATAAATCCTGTGTTTCTTTATCGTGAATGATGGATATATTAATTTTTAGAAGATGTCAAGAATCAGAATTGCAGGGTAAAACATAATTTCTTATCATTTATCAAGGACCTACAGATTTGAGTAAAAAATTATTGCCGTAATGAGCCTCTGGTCAATTTGCTTCTTTACTTCCGAAGAGAAACTTTTAGGTCTCCTAGCCCTTTTTTTCTTATTCTACTGTAAAACATGATAAATCAATTAGGGTATTGCAGTTCCAACTTAAAAAGGGAAGTTCTTTTGATGTTTATGAAATAATGATATTGATGGATGGCATGAATTCTTGATAAGGTCTTGGGTTTTACATACAATTTTAGTAGTAATGTATAGCTTATACAGATAAAAAATCATAACAAGATCATTTTCCATTTACTTCTAAGCTGATCTTGTGGCTAATCGATGTAAATAGGTGTCAACCGATATTACTATATGTGCTTGAATGACTTACTAGCACTTGGTGGTGGTGGCAACTTTGCTTTGTGCTTGGATGGAGACCTGTAAGTTGCTTTGTCAAGCATTGTTTTCTAGTTCTCCAATTGATGCAAAAAAAAAAAAAAGTATTTTCAACTTTTTTTTTCTTCACGTAACATTTTCATTTTTTATTTTTTTTCACTGAAATAGGTTAAATGGAACTAGTGGACCTTGTGAAACATTTGGAAACGTGTGCCTTGCCCATAAACCAGAGTTTGAATTAAAAAATGTCGAGGTAATCTAACTATTCTGAGCTGTCTCCTTCCTGAAAATAATGCCTGCTTGAGTGCTTCAGCAATTTCTATTTTGCTCTTCTTCTTTGTTGTTGCTTCATCATCATCATCATCTTATTTGAATGGTTGGTACGTCATGATTTATGAGCAAATTTTTCAACCATTGTCTAGTGCTCGACTGTAATTTGTTCTTCTTGTTTTAATCGCCATGTTGTTTGTTACCTTTTGTTTGTATATGCTTCCAACAAAAGTTGCTGAAACTCTTAAATAGTATGAACCAAAATATATTTTTAGACATTACTGGAGCATACCCGTGTGTGTTAACTCCTACTATTGGCAAGAAGAATTCTCACCTTTTTCTTTTTTCTTCATTGAATACCTGCTTTTAGACTCTCATCTCAAAAAATATTCCACATCATCTGTTCTTTTTAGAATTTTAAGCTCACTTGAATCAAAGCCTAAACCCCAGTGCTACATGTATTTCTATGTATTGTCTGAGTGAGTTAATTCTTAATACTTCGATTGCAGCTGAGCAGGTGAATTAGTTTAGATTAGAAAAAAAATATATATATATATATATATTATACTCTTTGAACCACTTTTATACCAATTCTAACCTATCATATTCATAGCTGCATACTTGTTTTCAAGTTACTGTCCTTTATGTTGATAAATTCTTATCCGTGCAGCTTTGGGGGTTTACACATTCATCAAAATACCTTACCTGACACAAGCAGATGGAAGCTTATAATCTTATCTTTTTAATTGTTTGGGTTTATTCTTTATTATTATTCTTTCAATTATGGAGTATTACAATTGTGCATCATTGGCTTCTTAGTAACTTTTTGGTTTGAGGAGAAGTGCTTATGTCTTTGGAGTTTATGGTATTCAAAAAGGATTTCTTCTTCAAATACATAGTAATAATCTACAATGTGCCTTGAGTTCTAATGTTGTAATATTAGGTAACCGAGTGCAGTAAAAAAGAAAAGAAGAAACGAGGTAACAAGCAGGCACAGACATTTATCTTTAGTATGGTTTGAGAGGTGGAACTCTCTGGTGTGTAAGATCGGTTTTGGATCAACAACTACTTAAGCATAAATATCACTAGCTAGTTCCTAGTTGGATTAACTTGTTATATGATTTTTAGCCTTAATTTTATTTGGTTGCCAGTTGACTTTGTATATTGTTGAGAGAAGACTTGCTCGGTTTATAATATTATTATTTTATGTCAGGAATGGTCAAGTTTCATAAGATATATGTAATGAAAAGTAATATGGCAGTCATTTCATTTTTTAAGTTTGATGCCAACAGAGTAACGTTTTATTCAAATTGATATTTCGCAAGAGCAAATTTTGAAGAAAAAAAAAGAGTAAAATATTAATTATTAATTAATAACATTCTCGTTAGAAAGCATACGCATCATAAAGCTTGCAAGAATTTTATTTTTAAGTGTAGCTCCTCGTTGCTCGATCAAAAGATTTAAAATCCAAAAGCGTAAGTATTATAGCTGTGAAATTCTGTTTTTAACCCTTCCCACTCTCCATTCTCGTCGTTTATCCTAATTACCCCATTAACAAAGGTTTGCTTCAATGCAGAAACCAATTTTTCCATGTATTAGCATCCCAAACGCCTGTGCATTGATTCACTAGGCATAATTAATACAAGGAATCTCACCAACATAGGTTTAGGCCATCTGAACTCCTACACATGAAGTCACAATGTTTTGTGATTAAACCGAATTGCTAAAGGATGTTGTCAACAAGCGAACATAACAGCCAATTACAAAACATTTTACTAAAGATACACATCATAAATCTATAAGGATATCATTTGATATTTGCCATCATTCCACCGGAAAGCAAAATCGCTTGGAGTACTATAGATTAAATTGCAAGTTCAATGTTCTGGAAATTTCGATGAAAAATAATACAAAATGACTGACTAGCTATTCAATTTCACTTCTTCAACCTCAGGTGACTCGAGGCACATGGCTTTCATTAATAGAAAACTGTGTAAAGAGCCAACACTGCACAATTCATACGAACTCAAGTTCTACCATTCGCTTCATCAGCCGATATAGTAAAGCCCATCAGAAGCTGTAAACCCAATTTCAACGAACATCGAGAGGTCCACTTCCCAAACGAGGCAACTTGCAGACACTTCACGACTCTGATTGACCTTCGTCCCCAGGCAGACCAAATATCCTCAGGTTGCGATCCATTGATCCTACTGCTATGTATTTTGCATCAGGACCAAATTTTACACAAGTTGCTCTTCCTGGCAATCATAGCACAATCATCCGTTGATCACTCAAATAACAGATGGATACAACAAATAATAATGGACAACTACAAGGGAAAGAGGAAAAAACCTGTGCCAGACAAGTCGGGTAGAGTTTTGATACAATTCCAATCTGCTTTAACACTGGCTACTTGGTAAACTCTACACAAAGAACACACCACAAAATTAGCTGGAAATAATATTAGATGTCGAAAAGAGTTGCAATTAAGAGACATGCAATTGGTGCAACAAGTGATGCCATCTTTATTATAAAGGAAAAAACAATTAAAACCTTCAGAAAAGCCCAAAATGTTTTGCAAATGAGCAAACCATGCTTGAAAAGCAATCCAAATTCAGAAAAAAATGAGAAATGAAAAAAAATAAGAAAAAAGTAACTCTTGAACATCTACCTAAGACTCGATATTTTAGAAAATTGATGGAAAACCCAATGTTTGAAAATTCAATAAGAAACCCACCTTATATCTGATCCTGCAACTCCAAGGTAACATCCACTGTGGTCGAATTCCACTGCAACAACCAGAATAAGAACTACTGTCATGCATTGCATTTCATGATTCATTTATCATGCATGAAAAAAGAAAGCAAGCAAGTACATAAAATCATTTTCTATCTTTCCATTCGCTAATAAGATATCATATGGCCACAAAACATGATTTGCTAATTCAAAATATTCTTTCAAAGTTGTAAATGCAATGAAAACAAAAACCACCAAATTAAGTCCCCACTAACTAGCACAAGATTCATTCAAAGACAGCCAGGTGACGAGGGGACTTTCATACTGAATACGAAGTAGAGACGGAATTATGGTTAAAACACAGAAAATGGAAGGCCATACAAACCAAAAGGACAATACTGATCCAGGAATCACAGTATTGTGTTGTTACATACCAGAGTTTGTTGGCGTATCTGAATCATAAAGATTAAGCGTTCGGAAGTTCTTCAATTTCCGCAGATCCCATAGTTTAACACTATCATGTGCTGCAGTCTGTCCAATTTAACCACATAATCAGATTGCAAGATATCAGGCCATCCATCCACCGCACATTTTGTTAAAAACACATACCGCTAGGAAGTAACCATTTTCTGAGAAAGATATGGCAGTTACTGCTCCAACGTGGCCATCAAATCTTGCAACATTTGCCTGTAGTCAACAAAGAAAACTGCATGAACTTCAAAATAATAGTAAGAATAATGAAACAAAAAACAAACATATCAACAGACGAATGTCCCATTTTTATGCATATATGGTAGTGTGCACGTATCAAGTTGAGCCCTCTACAAAAGCACCTAACAGACTTAAGTTTGATACTGTGACAAGTACCTGGCTCTTTACATCCCAAATTTTAACAACAGCTTCTGAGGTGCCTGTTCCAAGGATGAGACCATCAGGATGAAATGCTGCAGATGTATAGCCCTCAGGTTTAGAAGTGTCAGATTTTGATGTGTCAGCAACCTGTAGAACTAGATCATCAAATCATTGCCCGAACCAAGATATACACATACATGTATGTATGTGTAAAAATACTAAATGAAAAAAAAGGAATAGAATTTCAAGCAACTCTGAAGAGAGGCTGTGTTTGTGTGTGTGTGTGTGTAGGGTGGAGTGGGGGGGAGAGCATGAGATAGAGAAATGTGTGTTGGGACCTGTGCCAAGCATAAGCCAGAGGAAAGATCATAGAAGCACCATGTATTATCGAGCGAAGCAGTTACAAAATAGCTGTTTGTGGCATGTACAGTGACAGCTTGCACCTGACAGGATTGATAAGTAAATCCACATTATGTCAATAAAATGGCACAAAATAAGAACAGCATCAATATCAGCTCAAGTAAAGCATTAAAAGGAATCGAAACATGAAATGGGTAGAGGTTCTTTCTCAGACTCTTTTCAAGAAACTAGTACCACATTGTGGTAAAAAAAATGCCTTTCCAACTTCGATTAGATAGGCTACGATTTCAGAATGACTCTATTACACATTCATTCCACTATTAGAAGAATAACTTGTGATCAGATCAGGCTACACGTGGAATTTGATGCATTCCTCAAAACTTCTCTTGGGTCAGAAACCTGTACCTTAAGGAATTTCCTTTGAACTCTTAAGGTCTGCATGTGAAGCAAATCAGCCTCACCGCATCAGAAAGAGAGAGGGAACAGGTATCTCAAGCAAAACGATATGTAAATCATCCCCACATTAGTCAAGAAGAAGAAGCTTTATTTGGGGCTTAACAAGCCACAAGGTGGCTTCAAAAGCCTTTTAATGTTGCCACCAAAGAGGCCTGATTTGCTAGAGAATATATAAGCAGTTCCATTTCAACATAGATAACCTAAGACCTCCACTATAAAAATACAAGCAAAACATTCAATAATCAGAATGTCTAACAATAAGCTTGAATTTATTTAGTTAGAATGTCTAACAGTCCACAGTTCGGAAAATCAATCAGCCATCGATTACAGAACATACAGATAGTAATGTCATTCACCTCAGCAGTGTGATCCTTCAAGATGTGTCTGCAGTCATAGTTCCCATCTTCAGATCCTTGCCATACACGAATAGTCTACACCATTGAAAGGAAATATAAAAAATTAAAATATAAAGGATAAATGCTAAAACTTTACTAAAAAATAGACAATTCTGTAGATAGTGGTCAATTCTCTATTTGGCTAACCCAAAATAAAACATGGTAAGATCGAAATAACAATCATCACCATAAAATAAATAAATAAATAAATTTAATACACAAATAAAACTATATCTTTAGGCTCAAAGTTCAGAGAAGTTGCTATATCTTCTATATACAAAACTATTACATTTGTTAGTGTGACGCAAGGTGAGACCAATATTTGTTAACAGACTTATCTTGCATAGCAGAATCAATAATAGCGTGTACATGGGAGGATATGATAACTATAAAGCACAAGACAGCTGGGGTTTGTGACATTTCAAGCACATGTTTGAGGCAGTTACAGCCACATATAAGGATCAATGTTACAAAAAGCCATCACTTCATCAGCCACTATATAGTTGTTTTTGAGGTTGTTGGCTTGTTGAACCCACCATATGACCATTTCCAATTGTGAACTGTGATTAACGAAGGACTCCCTAAAAGATAATCTCCTTAAAAACGAGTCTCATTAATCAATTAGCATTCTTCTGTAGCTCAGAAAAAGACTAGTACCCAATCTGCTTTATTTTCACAGTCCATAGCATAGCGGTACCATCCAATGTTCTAACGAGATACTGTGCACTATTTATCTATAATATATTCATATCTTCAAAGTTACCTTTTTCTTTTTATAAACATAATGGCTCTATTTAATTCTTTCCAATTTTAAAGTAGCAATGTTAATTTTGTAAAGTCGGATAATTAATCAAATATAGTTTGAGAAGTGAACAAAGAGGCCGGTATGTCCTGGAAAGGAATCGGCAAAAATAGAAAAGGGAACAATATATAAGGGACTTGATCAAGACAAACTCCATCAGGACCATTACACGTTGCACAAAGCTGATTCACTTTATAATTGGAGGGTAACACAAAACCATAAGCACTATATTTTAGATACATCAAGTGGAACTTAGCTTACCTTGTCTGCAGATCCAGTCAAAAATAGATCACCCTCAGCTACAAATTTCACACTAGTAACCTACCAAACAAATGACGCGATCAGCTAAGCAATTTCCCTTCAATGAAAGAGCTATAGGGATAAACATAGTAAAAGAAAAACCTTCTTTGAGTGACCACTGAGTGTAGATAGGATCTGTCCTGATGGGCGATCAAAGAGTACGGCAGTGGAATCAATCCCTCCAGTAGCAATAATGTCCTGAAGACCAGAGAAAAGATGCATTAATCAAAATAGCAACAAGAAAACAGCAAGCATGAGCCAAATACCTTCAATGGAGGCCCAAGCCCAAGTTCACAATTACAAACAACTGTGATAGGGTTGATGCTAGTAAGTGAACATTGCTCTGATATCACTATAAAGAAACCATTGACATAGAAAAACCTCTAAAGGTTTAAAAGAGCCAAATTCATGAGTTCATATTATGCTTTTTTCCCCCTTTTCATTTATTCACTTCATATTTTTCATCCCCAAAGCATTTTGGCGAGTCATACTCAAGTCAGAAGCACCAAGAACACACAAATTCATCAATTATATTACAAGACACAACTATCTAAAGATTTTCTTAAAAACCTAAAGCTATCATATATCAGGGCAATCACAATAATAGCACCTGCCTAGACATAGTAAGCAGGCAGTTCTCTGTAAAATTTGCTAAACATGTAACATGTGCGAGTGTGTGAATTCATTGAAAGGATCAAATTGTAGAGATCTCCATACCTTGGAATAATGGATGTCAATAGATGCAATGCCCGGTTTACTGGTTTTGTGAAGAGGATGACTGGAAAGCTGTGTGTACCTCTCCAAAGCATCAACAGGAGCCAATGTTGGAGAAATCTAACCCACATGGAAAAGGAAATATAAGAAATCGACAGTAGAAATAAAACTAACTTCATTAAGCTTGCTGCTCCTCTTTAAGAGAAAAAAAAAATTCAATCATTCCAAACATATTGTTTAAAATGAATTTAAAATGAAACTTAAGCAGTTATGTATTATCATGAAAAAGAATACCTGCCGCTTTTTCCGCTGCTGTGAAAGAGCTGCATTACAGTCTGTCAACTCAGCAATGATAGTGGGAGAAATTCCAGGACGCATTCTCTTTCCAGCTGGACCCAAATCATCATCCTCAGCAACTACAGCAACATCAAAACCTAAGTGAGGTATTGAAAAGCAACAGGATCAAATGATAAAACCAAGAAGCATACAAGTGCAGACCTCTTTTTCCATTGCTAAGAGCAGAGGCATTGACTGTAGCAGTTGCTGTTGCTGACATGGGTATCTGTCTCTCAGCCTGTGCAAGCAATGACCTTGCCTCATCCCTTTCCTTTTTAAGTCTTGCAATCACCCGGCAAGCAGCATCATGCTGCCCAAAAAAAAAAAAAAGACCAAAGTCCAAATAATTGAGTCAGCAAGCAAGTAATGATACTTTCCACAATACAATCTGCAGCAAATAGACTAGCAAACAAAAGACAAAAGCATGAAACGGTAATTTAACATATAAGCTAAAAGATAATATACAACAGACATCCTTCAAAAGTATAATATCAGCAAGCATGTAACTAAGTTCAATTACCTGGTATAATGCATGGCTTAGCTCTTGTCTTGCAGTATGTAATTGTTGTTCCAAAGCAAAATTGGATAGCATTAGACCATCCCATTCCTACAAGTAGATAAACAGAATGACTTTGCAAATAAATTCAAAAGCAAAAAATATGGAAATTATTCACAATAACAAGGGTGCAAAAAACATAAGCCACTTAAAAAATTAGCGTTCAATAAAACGAACCAGTATAATGCATTCAATGAACATCTAGCCAAATACTTAAGTATGTGATTAGGAAATTCAGAGAACAATCAGGTGATTGCATAAAAATGACTGCCTTATACTTTTGTTAGAAGATAAAGCCACATTAAATATCTACCTTTGGAGTAAAAATATCCAGTTTCAATGACACCAATTTTTATAAAAAACAACATTGCACCATTCACCATTACCTTCCTTGAAAACAGATACAATGGAAAACAATTACTGCTACATTTATACTGCAAAAAACTCCATCGAGAAATGCATATCATAAATCATAAACCATAGTAAGAAGGAACTACTTTAAATGCAAAGCAACATAAAATTCCAGTAGAAATGTGCAGCCATTAATGGTTATCAACACCATGGTAATGTTTAGAAGTGAAATCAACCGCAAACAAGCATCCTTCCCATGTTTAACATGATAAGATTTACCAAGAGACTGGTTACAAACCAAGTTTATGTCCTTGTATATTAATATTATAAAATATCAACATCACAGAAGTAGAAGTCTAACAATCAGCACATACTTGAAACATGTGAAATTTGTTTAAGGGTTGGTAGCACCCTGTGCTATCAAATAAACTAAAAAATTAATAATAATAATAAAATAAGAATGTCATAATGAAGGTATTAGGTTTACATACATTCTGGAACATTCCAAGCATCCCAGGGATGCTAGCAGTTTGTACAGTTCTTGGCTTCACAATCTGAAGGACAGGCCAAAGAAAATAAATAAGCATAAAAAGGCTATACCAGTAGTGAATATGTATAAGAACCTTTTATAACAATCCCAATAAAGAAATGGCAACAAACCATACCTTGCCTGCTTTAACCGGAACAATGTCATCCATCGTGAGTGGTTCCCCAGTAATTGGGCATTTTCCATAATCCTAATTAAATTATGAGCAAAAATACAGGGTTTAAGTTTAAGCTGAAACATACCAAGCTAACAACTTAAGGATTGCCTAAAAAGAAAACAAACAATTGTGTTGTAGGGAGGGTAGTCCAAAAAAGATAGAAACACATAAAAGACCTAATAGTCTCATGTATTGATATTGTAGGAAGGGTAGTCCAAAAGATATAGAAACGCATAAAAGACCTAATAGTCTCCTGTATTGATCCTTATTTCCTCAGGTACATTCTAATCCTATCTTTCACTCAGCAACCAAACAGAATCCATACCAAAAGTCACAAAACCCTAAACAAGTCACACACACACGTCAAATCAGTTATAGTAAGTCCTCTCAAATGCTAAATTTTATGTGCCAAAACAATGAAAAAGCACAAAATTAGCTTTAAACGTATAAGAATGCTGAAACCCTAAATTGCAACTGAAAATGAAAAAGAAAACAAAGAGAGAAACATACTGATATGTGCCTCTCGATTAACCGCTTTTCGTAGAGAAGCCCAGACTTCTTTGAGACGACGGGCTCTTCCGGCACCTCGCCGGAGACTGTACGTACAAAACAGCAAAATATAAAAACAGAGATCCATAAACACATACAAAAAAGTAAAAAAATTGAAAAAAAAAAGCCTAAGTAGAGAGAGAAAGTTACTTGAGCAGTGCATTGTGAAGAGAGCTAAGTAAGGGATTGAATGATTGGTGAAATGAAGCAAAAGTAGCAGTAGAAGCAGTAGCAGCAACCAGAGAAATGGAAAAAAAGGGGTTTGTGCGAACCAAATATGAAGCTTGGTCAATGCTCTGATATGGATTAGGGATTCACCCACCCATTACAAAACCCAAAACCTTCACTAATGGGCCTCAACTTGGAGCTTCGTTAACCATAACCCAGTAACCCACCTCAATTCAATTATATCAATTTTTTATTTAAAAAAGAAAATCATAAACTTTTAATATATACTTTTGTTTTTTTTTTTCCCTTTAATATTGCCTACTAATACAAATTTTTTTAACATGAAAAAGGAGAATCGAATTTTGATTCATTTTCTTAGAATTTTAAATTTTAAATTTTTATTTTTTATAAAACGAATTAGATTTTTTTATTTTATAAAACCAATACTCAATCATTAGATTAATATTCCAATTCAATGGTTAATATGTAAAGTCGCTGATGATTAAATCAAACACCAGCTAGAATATTCCAGCTTAGTTATATTTCATCCATCTTTCAAACTTTTATAACTTGATACATAGTTAATGAAGTTTTAATTTCTGCTTAAAAAAGCACCAACTAGAATGACTGGACAGTTAATTAGTGTTTGAATTGCTAATCTTGAGTCTTGAGAGCAGGTTATATCGCATTATATATCTACTACAGAGACATTGACTGCAATATCAATCTATATATAATGGGAGCAGAATAACCAAATCATCAAACAACTGATAAATGTTGCAGAGATTCTAGCTACAAAGAAGCTTTCGGTTTAGTTCCAAACTGTAAAAAATTTAGGCTTATTACGTTCTTCTTGCCAGCCAATGTATTTATGCCAACTTTGCATAGTATTTCCTTTCCAAATCTGATCAGTATACCTTTAGGAGGAGAGTGGACTGGACAAGACACTAACCCACATACTCATATGAATTGGGTGGTGTAAGGACTAAGACTAACAGAATCAATTAACCATTACTTGTTCACTTGGAATAATCGCAATAATCACCTTTCTTTTGACAGTGAATGACCTTAACATATTGAAAGACAATAGCATTTTTTTCAGCTTTGAATAATCAAAGCAACTGTAAGACAAAAGCATGATAGTTGTTTATCTTTACACATATATAAAGGAAAATTTTGTGTATAAAACATTGCATGTGCTATTTAAAGATTACGAAAATGTAAATGAAACAGATAATTTATGTAGTTCAAATTTTTTGTATCTGTATCTTAAATTTGAAGTTGGTGGTGTTATTGAAAAAGCATGTAAAACCTAATTTATTCCCAACAAATTTATTCTCTACACGTAATTTTCTTTCTAATTTGAATATTAGACTGCTCCATCAACATATCAGGTTGCTTCAATTCTGGTATTCAACTTTCCAACAGCATATAACATATATGTACATGGAGATCGATGCTTATTTTCCTTCACCTGCAAAAAATTTAATTTATACCATAACAATGCTTTGATTGAGAATGGAAAGCCATTGTTTGAACAAGGCATATTTCTTCACATGATTAATTAATATCACAGAATCTGCATTTTAGCTTTTGCATCGAATTTTTGCAACTTTTGATGGAACATCAAACTCGTGAATCCATCATTCAATTAGGTTAGAGTTATAAGATAGATTTGATAACAAACTTTACTTAAAGGAATTGCTTAGGGTCAACATCATTTTCTTTTTTTTTTTTTTTTTTTTCTTTCATTGATTCTTTTAAATTAAACACACGTAAATGCATATATTGTTTG
Organism: Aleurites moluccanus; assembly: GCA_948193065.1. Classification (NCBI taxonomy): domain Eukaryota; kingdom Viridiplantae; phylum Streptophyta; class Magnoliopsida; order Malpighiales; family Euphorbiaceae; genus Aleurites; species Aleurites moluccanus. The sequence continues at coordinate 66,271 of CANXYC010109783.1, read as the reverse complement.
GCTGCAGTTTGCAAAAGTTTGAGTGGATTATCTATCTTAAGATCAAACATGGTAGATGATAATTTTTTATATGTATAATTGGGATATTCTTGTACATCTTTCAATATGTTAATAGTTTCGAATTCGAGTCCCTTATTTATATGTTACTCAAAAATAAATAAATAAAAAAGATCTCACGCAACAAATCATAGTCTAACAGCTAGCTAGCTAGCAAAGACAAATATTTCCATTTAGGAATCTTGCATAGATGCTGCCATGTGATGATTGGTGCATTCTTTGCTGGGAATATTTTTAATTTTCATGTTTGATGACTTAAGATGAACACATTAGAGCAGAACATAATCTTGAATATTAAGTAAAAAAAATTTAAACTCATAGAAGGGACTTTCCCCAAAATAAGGGAAGCCCACCTTCTCTATCGAATTTTTCAGAAATGGGAAAAATGGTAGCTCTCTAGAAGGGAATTTTCATGGTACAAAATAGAAAAGATAAATATATTCAGAGAAAGAATTTGAATCCAACAGCTTATATATAAATATGAGTCTTAAAATGAGTTGGGCAAGTGGAAAACACGAGCATGAGGAGGGATTGCTTAGAAGCATGGTATTGGCATTGGCTTGGGCTTGTTGTGGCAGTGAAAGCAAAAGGGGATCATGTGCTCTGTGTGAAAAGATTAAATTTTTTAGCAAAGTTAGGTTCAAAATGCAAAGAAATCTAGTAGATAGGACACTTATTGATGGGTTCCTATGTAATTGGTAAGTGCTTTTTGCTCTCTTGGAATAAAAAAAAAAAAAAAAAAAATAGGTGGAATTGTCTTTTCGGCATTGTTTTGAGTTTTGTTTCTACTTTATTTCTTTTCTGTTTATATGCTTTCATACTATGAAAGATATTCAAGTCTTAGGGCATCCACAATAGGAGGTTAATGCGTGGCAATTAAGAATTTAATCATTAATCTCACCATTGTGGAAGATTGGTATATATTAACCAGTTGATGACTATTTTTTTTTGAAAAAAAAAAAAGAGAAAATAGTATAAAATAATACGTGAAAAACAAAAAATGACGAGGGGTATTCAGGCACATGCGCGCCAGGTACCTGGGGTTACAATAATTTCTTGCTGGGTGATCTGTGGTTAGGAGTATTCATAGTTTCATTTAATGGGTTTAAAGTAAATATTTTTAATCAAATTAATAAAATCAATTTTTAAATATTTCAATTTTTAATCAAATTAAATAATAATAAAAAATATTTAAATTAAAATTATTTAAATTTAATTTAAATAATCAATTTGATTGGTTTGATAAAAATAATAAATAAAATTAAAAATCATAAAATTTTATAAATATTAAAATAAAATCACATTAATAATCAACTTTATTAATATTATAAAAAAATTTAAAGTTGTGTAATTGAAATTTTATATCATTATAATAATAAAATTAAAATGAAATATTATAAAAAAATCAATAATGATCAAAATAATAATATAAAGTTTTTCAAAATATAAAAATTTATATTAAATTACAACTTGTAAAGAATAAAATAAAAATTTGAAGAGTTATAAATAGATGGACAATTAATTTAAATAAATTAGAAAATAATTAATAAAAATATTTTAAAAAAAAAAACTCTATAATAACTTCTCAACTCTCTAATTAATATTATTTAAAAAATATTAAAATATATATTTAAAAAATACGTAATTTTATCATATTATAGATTTGGTTCGATTTAATTAATTTTTTATTTTTTTAAATCATAACTAAATAAAAAATTTAATTTATAAAAATTTTAAAATTGTAATCGATCGTGAAATAATCGAATTCATAATTTATGGTTTGAATAGATTTGGTTTATTTGATTTGATTAATTATTATGCAACCCCACTAATCAAGACACATGTCACCTAGCGGCTCTACTCCCTCTTTTACAGCTGAAAAATATTTTTTTTTTCGTTACCAAAGGCTATAAACGATTATAGTTTAAATTTTAAATTTTTATTCATATATTTTTTCAATAATTTTATTTTTAGATTTCTAAAATTTGGTCTATACATAGTAGCCAAATTTTATCAATTTCATACAACCTAACTCTAATTTTTTTTTTTTTTAATTTTCTCAACCTCTCAAAATTCTATTTTCTCTAATTTCAAGAAATGAAAGTCTCTCATATCTAATTTTTTCATTTTAGATAATAATTTTAATATTTTTAAGAATATATTTTATTCACGAGATCTTAAATATTCTACCTCTCTACAAATTATAAACCAATAATAAATTTTTCTTAATCACATAATTTTCTTATTTTTTATTTTTTATCGATCTGCTCTCTTATCTTGTATTTTTTATTTTATATCGAAAATTCTTAAAAATGGATAAAAGAGTTTAACCTCTTACTTTATAAAATAGACATTTAACTAATATAAATATTAAAAATTTAAGTGTTAAATAATATAAGTAATATTTTTTAAAATTATAAATTAAAAATATTTAAAAATAAATTAATGACTTATTGTATAAATTTTAAGTTAAAAATTTTAACTTATAATTTTAAGTCATTTTAAATTAAATTAAAATTTTAAAATAAATAATTTAAAATAATTAAATATTAAAAATTTTAATTTTTAAGTATTAAATTAGATTATTAAACACGATCTTATGACTATTTCTCAATAGATTTTAAAAATTTTAGCTTCTCCTTCCCCTTTCTATATGTTTTGGACTGCTGCAATTCATAGCTGGATGCAATTTTCCCTCTATTTTCACTATATTTTGTATTAATGCTAGAATTAAATTAATTTATTAACAAGATATATATATTCAAACGGTAAATAATTTTTTTTTTTAATATTGAGAAATAGAGGACTCGAATCAGGAGATATTGTTCAATCAAAAAATGTATTGACACTATACAACTTGACTATGTGGGGGAAAATTGTTCCAAAAGGCATGATGCATAAAGTTATAGCTAAGTAAGGAAACTTTATTAATTGGTTGTGGCAATAAAGCCTACTTTGCATATCTAATCTCTGTTGAAAGCTCATGCGCACCAACCCAAAAAGTCATTTGGAGAATAACACTGAAAAAGTGTCAATTTCCGAAAATAAAGATTAAAAATAACAGAGTCACCTACAATAACACCATTTATCTATATGGTTTTGAAAGCAATAAAACAATAATGTGTATATCACATGTCAAAAGAAAAAGAAAAGGAAAAAGAAATTCAAACTTACTCTCACACTATTTCATCACGGTTGTTTGAATTTCTTAATTTTACCTATAAATTTTTTGGTAGAAATATTTATAATTTTATACACCGTTCGATTTAACTGTTGATAGCAGCTGATTGTTAGAAGTATTTGATAAAATTATTATTAATAATTATTATATTTAATGATCATTAAAGATAAATATTAATATTTATTTTTTATTTAAATATTAATTTTAAATCGATAATTTATTTTTTTATTTAAATGAGATCTTTTGAAAAAAATTTAAATTGAAGTTTTTGTAAATTGCAATTACGTAATTACTTAATGGTTACCTAATAACAAATGTGTGACTATTTAATAGCTATCTAATAATTAATAATATTATTTAATAATTACCTAACAATTAATAATTATTATTAATTAAATAAATTTAATATAATTATTAAAATAAAAAAATTAATAATTACATTAAATTTTTTTGCTAAATACCCACTCAATCTTTATCATTATTTTGGCCGGCAGATTTTTATTAGTGAAGTGTGTTATCATATGCAGTGGAATCAACAAACAATAACTTAATCATTATCCTCTTACTAGTAAAACCCAAGTTATAATCAGTCAAAATTCCCTACCTCAAATTATTCCAGATGCCCTATTGTGATTCGTGATGGATATAATTTGCTACCAAGCTTGAAGCTTTGCTTTCCGCGGAATCTCTTGGTAGAGAGAGGGCTTTCAATATTTATTTATCGTGGACTCAATAATTTTTTCTAAATTGAATTTCTCTTAAATTTCAAATATCTCGTAATTTTAAAAATTATTTTAATATTATTCAGTAAAAAAATTATTGATGTAAAATAACAATCACGTAACCTCTTACCTTATCCATCACCTCCCTCTTTCTACTCCTCTACTCTCCTTTTTATCTGATGTCTTTTTATCTTTTTCTTTATTTACTATCATTTTTATTTGATACCGATTATTTGAAAACAACGCAATATATGTTTTGTTTTGAGTTGTTTGTTATCATTTTAAATAAGACTTTGATATTATATATAATTTTTTTATTTATGTATATATTTATTTTATTTGTGTATTTTTCATTTATAAAAATTAAATTTATTTTTTTTTTATGAAAATTTATTTATTTTTTTTTAATATGAAAAAGAGTTTTCGTTTGATTTTCAACTATCGGACTCATCAAACGACTTGATGTTAATTTTTAGTGAAACGTATTTTTCACTGATGTGATAATTATAGCTACAGAATTAAATATTATTATTCTGATAACTTAATTTAGAGATAAAATTTATTTTATTTTTATTTTTATTATAATTTTTTTAATTATTTTTTTCGAGATATATATATATTTTTTTCGTGAATGAGAGACTCATTTTTTATTAAAAAAAATATTGATATAGTGCACTCATATGCTTAATAAATTTTTTTCTTTTAAATTAGATTTCAATTAAGCTTTAAACTGGCGTGAGATTTTAAAAATATTAAAATAAATTTCAAAAGAATTGGAGAGTTCGCTAAATTTCAGATTCTAATTTTTTTTAGTACAGTTATTTTCGTTCTCCAATAAAATTCTTTACATTTTCAATTTTTTACATTCTGAGAATTCACACAAAATTTCTGATTAAGTGACTCTAGTACCTTCCAGGTATTTCAGGTTCTCATTTAGTATGTGTAGTAGCCCAAATCTTTTACTTGGGTAGAAAAAATTGGTCAACCCAACTTCGATGTGTCTTTGACCATTCCAATAAAAAGCCTCACACGTCTCCACCTCCTACGCTTTACAAAGAGCTGGACTCCGCCACATCACCAAAATTCCACGTCACCCACAAAAGAATAACTTATCTGCCGAATCCAACAATGCCACGTAGGTAGACAATTGCAAAAAGACTGACGGTTCCGCGCATTTTTCTGGTTGACCACAAAGAAAGTGCCACGCTGTCATCCTGCACGGACACCCCCAATAACTCCCTATATATTAACAAACTTTTAGGACACCCCATAACCTTCCCTTTTTCTTAGCCTAATATTAAAACTCACAAAACAATTAACAACGTTGTCTTCTCTAAGAAATTGCTCATACCCTACTTTCTCTCTCTACAACTTGGACTATCTCTCTCTCTATTTTCTCTTTCTTTTCTTTTCTTTTTCAGTTATAATATGGAGTATAAGGCTACGTTAATTTTAGTCATACATTTGAATGAGCTAAGACGAGGTGTTGTCAAATGTTATCCATGTTTTCTATTTTAAGCTACTGAGAAGCAAAGCTTTGGCTTTTCAAGGAAAATAAAGGAAAGAAGAGGAAATTTTTATATATTATTTTTTATTTAAAAATAAAGAAAAAAATCGTTCGTAACAAACACAAGCAAAACGATGTTGCAGGACGTTATTCATCTTCCTCCGGAGCAACTCCAAATTGTAATTAATTTTTTTTTTTTTTTTTTTTTTTTTATTAATGCATGCATTTTCTATAATATGTGTATTTGTATGCAAGCATTTATATTCATCGTATTGTTTTTTGTTTTTTATCATATATGTTCAAGATTGATTATTCATATTATTGATGTTTCGAGGTTTGAATTTTCTAATCATTTCTTTATATATGAAATATATTTGATTTGGAATTTGCATGATCTTTTCATTTTCTTTTTTGGTTGTTTCTCTCTGCAATTGTTTGATTGAATGCTAATATAATAGTTAATGATATTTTTGTTTTCTGTTTTCTTAATTTTTGGCTTGCATGCATTTTGTCCTTCTTCAAATCTTGTTATCATAATTTTAGATAGAGATATGAGCTTCAAACATCTCTACCGTTAATGAAAATGAAATACGGATACGTACTTAGATTAATTTCATAGCCAAAGAATTAGATGCTGTTCATGTAGCTTAAGAGTTTTACTTGCAAAAGAAATGAATATTGTTATTCTTATATTGGTTTATGCAACTCTATCCAAGTAAGTCAAATCTTATTGTTTCTACAAATCAATTTTAAATCTTGAAACCAAATAGCATATAACGTCATTGTCTTGAAGGGTTACAATCACCAATGTAATAATCTTCACTTTGCTAACAATAATTTAACTTTCTTTTCTGATAATTTTGGAATATATGTGTTCAATAGATTTCCAATGTTGGATTCTATTTTCAGTTAGACTAATCAAAGAAAGGGGCTTATTGGGCTAATGACACCACTTTCATATGGATAACTATATTGGGGTCCTCTTAATTCCCTTTCAATTCCAATTGTTTGTTGGGACTTGTCTTTTTCTATATTTTGAGTTAAAAGAAAACTATACCATGAAGTTGCTTCTTGTTAATACTATTTAAAATATTTTGCTAATCTTGGCTACACTAGTTCCTACATGTCACATGGAGCACAGATACACATCTCTTTCCGCTTTATATACCAAACTATCCACCGTGATATTGTCCTCCTTTGGAGAATTGATAATGTTCTTAATCAAATATGGAAACAAGATTGGTACTTATTAACCACACTATATGAACTAGACTAGGTACATGTCCTAATTGAATTACTCCACTGTAAATACAGAGTGTACATATATTTGATTCATTGAAAGTGTAGTTTAGCTACATCCACCGGTCGCCTTCTTTCGCTAACTCGCTGCTCGCAATGCCTTAGATTAACTAGCCTTGATGGGATTCAAGAATAAATTGAGATTGATTACAGAATATTACCCTTTTAAGTTTTGACATCTTTACCGTGTCATGGCCTATGTGAACAGACACATCTCATCGACCAAAGATCAAGAATTAGATCCAAACCCATAAACAATGAAGAATCATGCTTGGCTTGTGCCTAAAGGAAAGGTCTAGCCTAACAATATTAATAACATTAGATAGTACTACATGTATAAAGTATATATTATTGCATATATTGATTATGCTTTAGTTAATTAGTTTAGATCGTGATCTTATTAACATTGTTTTTCGCTGTTTTGCAGGATGATATTTCGAGTCCACTTAGCGCTCAAATTTTGGAATTCTGTGACACTGAATTTTTCCAGGAAACCCTGCAAAATTCTGAAGTCACTTCAAGCTCAAACTGCTGCTATGAGGAGAATTCTCCCTACGCAACCAATATTTCATTGCCACCAGATATTGAAAAGTTCAATACTTGCCATGACAATAATAATAATGGCAATACTAGCACCACAGCCCCCACAACTACGACTACTGCCACCACTACTACTAGCACCACAACTACAGCTGCTGCGAATATCAGCAACAACAACAACAATAATAACAATTTGTCAATAATTTTTGATTCCCAAGATGATCTCGATAACGAAATTTCCGCTTCAATAGACTTTTCTTCACCTCCAACATTTTCTGTCCCTCAATTTATCACTACCCAGCAAGACCAATTTGATTTCTCATCTGTGGAACCACAAATCACACTATCTGATATGGTTTCTGCTGATGGGATAACTCAGTATCCAGCTAACTCTGTTGTACCACTTATGGGGCCTCCACTGCCATCTGTTTTTGAAGAAGATTGCTTGTCTTCAGTTCCTTCTTATCTACCTCTGAACCCTTCATCTCCTTCTTGTACATTTCTTGGTCCTGCTATGAGCACCTACATGTCTGCTGGGACTATAACTGCTGCATTATCTGTTGACAGTTCAGGGATTTTTGCTGGTGGTATTCTTCTTGGTTCTGAATTGCAGCCACTGGAATTGGAATATCAGGGGGAGAATGGTGGAATTTACTGCCCAGATTCGATCCCTCGAGTCTTTAACCCAGGAGACCTACAGGTGCTAGCAGTACTTAAAGATTAATATACATAGAACAAGATAACAACTTTGAGTAGCTTAACAATATGTTACTGACATTTTTTTAATTCTCTTATCTTTTTGAAGGCACTTAGCAATGAAACTCAGCAATTGGTGAGTGGGACAGGGAGTTCTACTCCTTTGACAACAGAGATTTCAAGTTTGGAAGATTCAAGTTTCAAAGTTGGGAAACTCTCTGTTGAGCAAAGGAAGGAGAAGATTCATAGGTACATGAAGAAAAGAAATGAAAGGAATTTCAGCAAGAAAATCAAGGTTCTTTTCCTTTATTTCTTTCTTTCACAAGTTATTAAGCCTAAAAGACTTCTTGTATTCTGGTTACTGATTCTTCAAGAAATATCTGCAGTATGCCTGTCGCAAAACACTGGCAGATAGCCGGCCTCGAGTAAGAGGAAGGTTTGCAAAGAATGAAGACTTTGGAGAAACCACCAGGGCTGCTTCTAGCAATCATGAAGAGGATGACGAAGACGAAGTAAAATTCTCATACCCATTTTAGCATATTTTTCTTTGGCTTCAATATCAGAAAGTCCAAATTATCAAAACTTCACATTGATTTGTCTTCTTTATAATTTCTTCTTTTTTCCTGCAGATAGTAGGTAAAGAAGAAGAAGACATGGTGGATTCCGCAGATATTTTAGCTCATATCAGTGGTGTGAACTCCTTCAAATGCAACTATTCTATCCAATCGTGGATTTAATTAGCTTTGAGGCATTGACCATCTCTACAATTTTGCAGATGACCCTATTTCTTCCAGGATTATATAGATATCCTGGTTTAATGAATAAAGAAGAGAATAATTAGGGTCTTTTAATCCATTAATTATATGTATAATTCAGCCAGGATAATCTAGAAAGTGGAATAACAATATAATTTTTGTAGATACAATCTATCTTCTAATCTTCTCCAAGATTGATCTCGCTATCTGTACAATCCTGTGGTATCTCTTTCTTGGCTGGAGTACTAGTTGAAACATGTTTGTGTAGTTGTTTTTGTTTATTATTTGTGTGACTTGTATCCAGACAATCTGAAATAATTGATACATTTAACACAAACTTACTTGAAATAACATGGAGGATTTATTAATTCTCCTCTTCTTCTTCTTCTTCTTCTTTTTTTTTTTTTGGAATTACTTCTATTCTTCTACTTGGTTTCAATATTCTTGAAATTGTTGATTTTCATTTGTAAATGAAGACTAAAACTGCGATTTCTTTCTTAAGTATGTGAAGGCGAAACATCATTCAGTAAATTACATATACCTTTGCTACCCATTTTGAAAGTAAAAAAAAAAAAAATCAATGAAAACAACATTTGAGAAGAAAATGATATTGAGCAAAGACATCAATTCTTGAACCTGACAACAGAAGCCTAATAAGGAAAAAGGAACCAATGGGTATGAAGATACATAGATTCTTTTTCTTTTTCTTTATTGCAAATGGGTGTGCGCTAAAATTCTTTATTGCGAATGGGTGTGTGCTAAAATTCTTTATTGCGAATGGGTATGGGCTAAAATTATTGAAACAGGGGTATTGCGATTTTACAGGACCATATAGAAATTACAGAGGTGGAACGGAATCCACTTGTAATGGCGTTTAAGGTTTACACAGTTAAGCTAAATGGAAATTGAAATTTGAAGTGGGAATCGTAATTTGTAAGGCACAATCTCTTTTTTCCGCAAAGTTCAAAAGCAATCGGTCGTTTTTGGGGAGACGGCATTTCTTTAAAATGAAACGCAGAAAATAAAACTTTCATAAAATTAGGCATATTTGGTTTAACGATAATTATTAGGTGATGGATTTATTTATGGTAAGTAGAAATTCAGAGAATATTAATTTTTTTAAAAATTTAGGCCGATCACCTATAATTTTACTCATTAATTGTAATCCATGGCTCCGTTGACAAACAAATCTAATTATTAATTATTAGCAATTAACGGTCAATTGATTATAATTTTAAATAGTCGAGCGCTGAATTTTAAAAAATTACTCTAAATATTAAATTTATCAAATATCTCATGTTTGTAGTTGGAAACTCAAACGTGATTTTAAAAATAAAAAAAATTCAAATGTTAAAAACTAATTTGCAACCATTAATAAAAAAAATAAAGTTTAACTTAGTCAATTTTATGCAAATGGGATGGCAATTTTCACTCGATCCATAGGATACTCGTCTAACCGAACTCACCTCACATACCCATTTTATATATATATTCCTAAAAATATAATTTTTTATATAAATATAAATATATTTTTATTTTTAAAATATAATATATATTCATAATCGACTTTGTTTCAATATAATACGGATAGGATATAATTATACCAAAATCCATTTTTTGCCATTCTTATATGCAAATGACATGAAAAAAAGAGGTCATGTCGTTTTCACAGTGATGGTTTAACTTGAAAAATAAACGCAGAAGAAAAATCATACAATAAATTGTCCTGCTGTTTAACACAATAAAGGTCAACAACTCAAAACGTCGACTGTTGAGAAACTTCAAAATAAACGTTTCTGGAATGAAAGGGTCTCAGCCTAAAACGGTTGGTACTTGTCCCTTCATCATTGAATAATTATTATAGGAAACTTTATAAAAATACTAGAAAATCGAAATAAATTTACAAAATTACGATGGTTAAATATTATTTACAAATTTATTATTTCTTAATTTAAAATATAAAAAATACGGTATATGTTTATAATCACTGCTAATAGTAATAGATAATATGAATAAATAAAAGCAACTGTAAAGCCATAGAGATAAGATCTGCAACCATTTGTTTTAACTCAAGAGAATTCAAAAAATTCATAAAAAAAAAAAAATCAAATAAGCATCAAACTTATGAAAATAAAAATCAAATCCATGATAAATTTTATCAAAAAATAAAAAAAAAATAATAAAATTAAAGGATAATGAGAATAAAAATGAGAGAATTTTAAAAAAAAAATAAGATGAATTAACTTACGATATTCGATTATTTTAAACTAAACGTCATTAATAATTCATTATATTTTTTCTTATATTGATTTAGATATGATAGAATAATAGAGAAATCTAGATAAAGAATTTAGAAGAAAATAGGTGAGGAATGCTTAAAATATAGAAGAAAAAGAGAACGGCAATAAGGAAATAGTAAAAATGAAAAATAAATAGCTAAAAGATGTATTTTTGAAATATAAGAAGTTTAAAAATAAAAAGAAAAAGAAAGCTCCATAAAAATAAAATAAAAGTAAAGTAAATTATGTAATTTCCTCATTATTATATCGTTTGTGAGCCCAAGTATGACTACAGGCTAAGACCCAACTGAAACTCTCAACAATAAATCTTTTTCACAATTCTCACAAATTAATAAAAATTTCTTTCGCAATAAAAAATAGAAAGACTTATTATTTAAATAATTTCAACTCCCAACCGCTAATATAAAATATTTAATAAATATAATATTAAATAAGTATTTCAAAATTCAACAGTTATTAATAAATAAAATACTAAAAATTAAAATATATAATTATTAATAGGAAAAGTACATTTTAATCCATAAAATTTGATCTAATTATCATTTGCATCCCTATTTTTTGAAAAATAACATTTTAATCTCTATATTTTTATCATTCCGTCTATTTTTTTTCAAATTTTCTGTTAAAAAATTAAAAAAATTAAAAAAGTAATTAAAAAATAAAAATAATTTTAAATACTTAAAATATCCTTTCATTTTCCCTTTTTTTTATCCTTCCATTTTCCTTTTTTTTCCTTTTCCTTTTTTCTCGATTTTTTTTCTTTTCATTTTTTTTTCATGGATAAAAAGTATGAGTAAAATATTTAACTCTACATTTCAAACCCCATAAAGATGAGTTTCCTCTTTTCTCAACCAACTCACAGTACATAAATTTCAATTTATGAGTTTCATTTTCTTATGAATTTTTTGAATATATTAACACTCTGAATTTATTGAATAGGATTGAATTTATTGGATGAGAATGAATTTGTAGGTTGTCGGTTGAATTTGTTCATTTTCATTGTTGTAGTTAAAATTGAAAATTTAAGCATAAAGAATGGACATTTTAATCTTTTTATAGGTTTTAACAGCAAAAAAAATACTAAAAAGATTACGAAATTAAAATATAGAGATTAAAATGTCTTTTTTTTTTTAAATAGACGTAAATGTTAATTAGGTCAAATTATAGGAATTAAAATATACTTTTTCCTTATTAATATTTAAATCTCCCATTTAATTGCTAATCATTAATAATTAACCATAATCTTCAACTAAATAAACTCTTTAACCTCAAATTTTCTTATTGAAGAGACCGACCAAGTTAATTTTGATTAGATAAAATAGAAGAAATTTATCATAATTTTAATCATTAGGAGTTAAAACCTTTATACTCACAAAAACAAAATATCTAACTTAAACCTTTGCAGTGAACATAAAAATATTGATATCTATAATTTAACATGTGTTAATAGTATAATTATGTTTTTTAACATGAAAACTACTTATAACCTCCTTTATTATAAGACATTCATTTAATCATTAACCCATTATTAACGTATTAAGAGGTTAATAGGCTATAACTCCTTAATGATTTTTTTTTGTTCCAAAAAAAATCATTAACCTATTAACCCAATAGTAATATAATTTGTAAAACTTATTAAATTATCACTATTATTTGTGATCTAATAACTATAATCCAAGCATGAATTAAGGGGTGGGTTAATACCATTCTATATAGGCCAAATTTATTGAAAGGGACTGAAACAGTCATATGAAAAGACTAATCAATATAATTAGTTAAACATAGTCAGAGCAATTAAACTTTTGGTTTTCATGGTATAGGATCTTCATGGTTAGGTTTTCCTAGTTTCACTATTCAATTATACATCTGCTTATTTGACATTTCACAAATAATTACTACCCTTTGATTTTAAAATGTCAATTGCTGCCCTGTTCCAATCAAAATCTTTAAATCAACAACACATAACAATTAGAACCTATAAAATTGAGCAAGTAATGAGAATAGGCATTACCAAATCCTGAGCAGTTAAGACCGAAATTGAGGTGTGGGCAGGTACCAAATTCGTCTCTAGTTAGATAAATGTCGTTTTGTTCATAGTACTATTGATGGTTGAAAAGGGTCATGCTCATATATAAATAATTTTTCAACTTTTATTTTGAAATTGAAGCCAAAGTGTGAGAATTTGACAAAATTGTTGACGAAATGAAACTCTAATAAAAGGTTATAGGTATCGTTTGAATATTAGACTTTTGATCCACAAAATAACAAAAAGGGATTTCATTTTTCAATAGGTTGTTGCTTAGACGGCTCCTAATTCTGCAAGTTTTTTCTTTGAAATTTCATTTAGATTAAAAAGAAATCGTTTCTGTCAAAATTTTATATTATTTTGAATGTAATTGAGTCCACAATTGCCAAATTGAATATGGAGTCGTTCCGCTTATTAAAATTTTAAATGTTGGAATATTCAGATTGCGAGGAATTCGGGGTTTATAATGGAGATTTAAGATTAAGTAATAACGTTATGGACAAATTATCAGTCTTTTTATTGGAAAATTTGGAAAAAGTGAAAGTTATTAGTTTTTATTTTTATTAGGTTAATTATTATTTTTTATTATAAAATGATTCAATATTCTAAATCTCTTAATATTTTAAAAATGTATTAACTATCTTTAACGAATGTCCCATTATAATAATACTCTATTCCGTCCAATTTTACAGTTAATCAATCTTAAAATAGTTAATAAAAATAATAAAAAAATATAAATATTCTTATCATTTATTTTTAATTAATTATTTTTTATTTTTACTTTAAAAAATATTTTTTAAAATTTTCATATTGACATATCACATAACTAATTTGAAACATTCAAAATCATAAAATGGAGAATCAAAAATCGCACTATTCAAAAATAAATAAATAAATAAAAAGCTCAGTCATTTTCTTTTCTTCTATTAGTTGGCTGAAATTTTTTGTTAAAAGTTTATTAATATTCACTTCAAGAAATACTTAGAGCAATCAGTGCTTTTACTGCTAAAAATATAAAAATTATAGATACGAGTTTATAGTAGTAAAAATAACTAAGATTGTGAGTTATATGCTATAAAAAGATTAAAATTATAAAATTAATTCTTACACTAAATTTTACTTTGTTGTTAAAATATATTTTATCAATTGTCACAATTAAAAAAAAAATTATATTTTATTGTTATTTTTTTTTTAATATTAAAAAAGGAGAATTGATTATAAATTTATATTCTGAGAAATATATACTTATCACTAAATTATATTTCAATATATAATATTTTTTATTATTTAACATAAAATAAATAATAAACGATAAATTTCAAGTATCATTAATAAATAATTTATCTTCTTTAATATTTAGAAATGAGTATAAAAAAAATTTATATAGTAACTTTTTGACAATAATTTTCCATATTATTATTACATATTAAATGTGTATAAGAAAATGATTCTACAATGAAATATTTTGCTATTAACTCTATTATTTGACAAAGCAATTAGACTATTCTTACCATATGTATTTTTATCCAACTGCCATAACATAGGTCATAATAGTAAAAGAAAATGGAAAAAAAAGTCCAAGTCAACTTATTGTAGAGACTTGTGATATTATTTTTATTTTAAGGGTTTTTTATTATTAAATTGTATTTATTGAAGTCGTGATGTTAATAATTAGTATTAACGAATAAAGAAATTTTTTTGTAAGATATTATATTTATTTTTTATGAATCACATACCTAATTAATAAAAATAAAATTCAAACTCGAAATTTCTTTTTAAAGAGTTTTATTTTTTACCACCAAGCACCAATTTATACTCTTAGTGGTTGTGATTTTGTTTCTTATCAAAAGGCAGCTGCATCTGATTTTATTGACTCTTTCTGAGAGAGTGGCAAAATGAGAGGACCTATAAGAAATTCTAATACATATATAAAGCACAATCTTTAAGGAACAAAAAATTTCAGTTGATTTTAATCAGTGTAGTTATATAAAGGTTCTTATTATAGAGTTGCAAGACTTTAATCACAAAGATTACTTTGATCTTTTTGCTTTTTAAATTAATTACATTTTCTGTAATTTCTTTAGAAAAATTCAGTTGTTTTGTTATTTAAGTATATATATAATTACATAAAGGTATTTTTATAATATATTGTGAGGCTTGGTTATTTTAGTCTTTTTGCTTTTTCTATTAGTGGCATTTTCTTTAACTTATTAGAATTTATTTATTTAGGCATATATGTAAGGTTGTGAGGATTTAATCACAACAGTTACTTTGATTTTTTTTTTTTTTTTACTTTTTAATTAATAATAAGTGGTATTTTTTATAATTTTTTATTTTATTTTTTAGATGTAAATGATGTCGTTTTGTTAATATTTTAAAATAATTAATAAATAAAATTAGAACTGTAAAATGTTAAAACAACTAATAAACAAAAAATGTATGGGCAGCAACGCGCGGGTTGTGAGGTAGTCAACATTACAGCCAAAGCAGAGTCTGTTGCTGGAGGGCACATGTGAACCTTCATTTGCAGGACAATGGTGGCCACTGCCACACACTTTAGTTTACCACCTTATTATTTAATGTAGGTAAGATGTGTAAATATGTTTATTACTATAGTAAAAAATATTATATTCACATATTTTTTTTAAGATGTAAATAAAATTTTAAAATTATAATTATTTAAGTTTAGGCTACGGTATATATATAATTAATTAAATTTATATTTAGTAAAATTATATGTGAGAATAATAATTTTTATAATTTAATAACTAAATAATAATTTTAAAAATTTTTTAAAATTAAATTTATATTTAAATAATTTATGATTAATTAAAAAATAATTATTTTTTAAATTTTAATATGTTAAAATGACATAAATTTTATAAAAATTCTATTGACTATTTATTTATAATTTTTAAATTTAAAATAAATATTTTATAAATTTTTAAATATTTAAATATATTTATAAAAATAAAAAAAAATTATTAAGAAGATAATCAAAGAAATATCCTATTTTTATGACTTCATAATTATATTTATGTCTTTAAAAAAAAAAATACTAATATAATATTTTTATTATAATTGATAGACATATTAACACATTTTCCCTTTAATATTTAGTTATTATCTTTTTTAAATTCTATTTGACTTTTACTTGCAGAACTTCAATGCTAAATTTTGTTTCCAAAATCAGGTCCTGTTTTGTAATTTTTTATTTTTTTAATATCAAACTGAACTAATTATTAATGAAAATTGATAAATATAATAAGAAAAAACATACGATGATATATATACTAATAAAAGAATAATTTATATTTTAATTTTGACTTATTATTTAAAATATTATATTAATAAATACTTGAATTTTAAAAATAATTTATTATTAATAAAAATTTAAACTTTTAAAATTTTTTTATCCCTTATTTTTCTTATTGATGGCCAAGAAAAATTACATTGATTTTGTAAATTCAATGGTTATATACAATTGACAATGACATTCAAATTCAATTGATAATATATTATCAAAATAAATTTTTTAAAAATATAGCAAATAAAGTTAAAAATTTAAAATTAAAATAATTAAATTTTTTTGTAATTATTAGATCAAATCATGTCTTTTTTCATAGATTGAAATGTTTCTTCATCTTTCCTGACTTTTATATATATTATAAATTATAGATATGAGATGGATATATTATTTCTTAAATTTTAGTCTTTTTTTTTTTGTATATTAATTTTTTATTAGTCTATTTGATTTAATAGTTAAATATTTATTTTATAGTTTAAAAGTTATAAATTATTTCTTTTTAATATTGAAGAGATAATTCAAACTAAAAATCCAAATTATTAATTTTTTTTTTAAATTTCAATATATGTATATATATAAAAGAAAAATGGTTGGACTCCTAATATAAACAATCTTATTTTAAGTTTGACTATTTTATAATGTTTGTTAAGAATTGGATTACGGCAGAGATATGTTTATGTGATTAAGGAATTATTCCTTTTGGCGTACACAAACTAATGATTGCCAAAAACACATTTGACCAGTGAGTATTTGCCATAATAAAATTCCATAAGCAACTATTAAAATACTCATGATTTTGCTTCAGAAATATTTTTATATATTTTAACTAAAAACATTACAAGTGTAAAACCATTTAAATTCAATTCAGAATTCAACATTTTTAAATATTGAGATTTAAATATCATGTTAAATTTTAATCTTTATTTTTTAATATGAATTTTTTAAAATTAATATAATTTTTTTTATAACCTAAAATAAAATATTATGAGATTTTTAATAATATATTATCTATTTATTGTTAGGAATTCAAATGTATGAAAACTCATATTAGAAATATACGAGAGTAAAGAGGAATAAATATATGAGAATAATATATTTATAAGATTTAGAGTAGGAATATGTTGTTAAACTCATAAATATATCTATTTATAAAATTTATTATGATGATTTTCTAATTAAGCAGGTTCTTTAATCTTAATAAATGATATCAAAATCATTGTCTAGGTATGGACGGGTATTGTACAATGTGAGTCTCGTTAGTTATATCTTCCATATGAAAGAGTAAGTTGTTAACTTCTGGCATGCTCTAACCAGTGAAATATTAGGACAGATATTGTATAATGTAGATCTCATTATTTATATCCTCCATGTAAAAAAATAAACTGTTGACTCCTATTATATTCTAACGAGTGAAATATTAAAATTTTTTATAATAAATATTCGAAATTTTCACTAATGAGAAACCCAAACTTAATATAAAACTTTATAGTTAATGAGAGAATATATATTTTCATGTTGAAAATATATAAGATTAAAAAGAGATATATATAAAAAGAATTATAAATTGAATGTTTTAAAATTTTAAATTAAAATGCAGTGTCAAACTCATAAATACATCCCATGCTAAAATTCATTATGATGATTTTCCAGCTCCCATATCTCAACAATAATGTTTAATATGACAGAATTCATAAATATATAACGACAGTACACAAATTTATGCAATTCAACTCCTATTATTCTATAACCTGTACAATCAATAAAATCCCTATGATTAAGCCATAAGTCACTCAAAAATATAGTCTAGACTAAGCAATTGATATTATTCTATAACATATACAATCAATAAAATCCCTATGATTAAGCCACGAGTTAATAAAAAATATAGGCTATACTAAGCAATTGAGCAAGTAACCTAGTGTGGAATAATTATTTGCTAAAAAAACAGAAAGACTAATCAATTTTTTTTTTAGAAAAAAGACTAATTAATTTAATAATTTAGCTATTGCATCAAATGAGTTTTTTTTTAATATGGGAAAAAAAAATTAAACATATAAATTTATTGTTTAGATTTTATATATATATATACTTACCATTAGATTATATTTTAATGTGTATTACATTAAATTAGTTAATAATTAAGTCATGGTAAAAATTTAAAACACAAAATTAAATTTTTGGTATTAAAATAGACTAAAAAATTGCCCAAAAATATTATTTTATTTTAAAAATAAACATATAAAATTTCTATTAGTACATGATGTGACCAAATTTTACTCAAATCTCATATATATATATATATATATATATGATTGCATCAAAAGCCAGGATTGATCTGATACTGCAAAAAAGGACTTAGATCCCACATATATTACACCTGGATGCCTAAGGTCAAATCCTCCATGCATCATATTATAAGACTAAAGAAATGATCATTACACGTTTGATTTTTTATTTATTTCTTTAATTTAATTTAATTGTTGTCCCTAACACGTGACAGAAATAGTGGTGATGCCACTTCACTTGTCACCCAACTCCCTACACATAATTGCCCCCACTCAGTTTTAGCCTAGAGACCATCAACCTTCAACCACTTATATCAATTGCTAATTTTCTATATTTACTGTATTAATTAATTAATTATTTTTTAATTGTGTGATTGGAAAAAGAAAAAATGGTTCGTGTTGCAGTGGAGATATTCCTTGTTCTTAATAATTATTGTAATATACTAATCACATGAATATTGACTATAACCATGAAAGAAAGTTAATGGTATATACATGCCATGTGCCTTTCTTTATTGGGTATATATCCTTTTAATCCATTCATGAAGTTTAAAGTCAATTATAAATGATTCTAAACCTATCATGGTTTACTATCTATATATTAATTTGAAATTTCTGAAAGGGAATTATTCAAAAATAATGCATAATGTGTGATTATAATCAATTAAATATGTTTATAAGTTGAATTTATATTTAAAAAAATTTAACTCAATTCATATTTTTTCTCATAAATTTAAAATCCACAAATATTTCTATAATTAATGCATACCGTAAAATTAAATTAATATAACATAATTAAATATAATATAATAACAAATCAGTTATAATTTTATATTTCATTTAATGTTTCTATTTCATATTTGTTTATGTTTCATATGATATTTTTAAAAAATTTTGATAATTAATATTTTTTTATTAATAATATATCGTATAAAAAAAATATATATATATATATAATATAAAATAAAATAAATTATTCGAATTAATATATATCTATATATAATAATAAAATTAATATAGAAAATGAGATTATTATAATAATTAATTATTTATGAGAAGAAGAGGAAACGCCGCCCTAGCATTAAATAAAGGGGGAAGAATAATATGAGACTCGTTAAAACCAAACATCCTCAACAATAAATAAACTAAACTGCAACAGTAACGGCTAAACACAAGGGCCTATTCTCCTACAAATCTCTGTTCATGTCCCTTCCTTTGTCCCTCTCTCTCTCTCTCTCTCACGGGCCCTACAAAATTTTCCCCGGTAATAACCAATAAGAATAAGAAAACAATAAAAAAACTAATAAAAACCCATTTCTACTATAACCCCTTTTGATGCTTTGGCAACAAGTGGCCTTTTTAGTTTTAGTGGAGGGAAAGAAAACAGTAATTTGTCCTGTACTTTTCATGGCTACCAGCTCATTTCCATTTTTTTTTCTTTTCTTTTTATATTTAATTTTAAAATATTATAATTCATATTCTTTAAATTTTATTTATTTATAATGAAAACTTTTTTCCTTCAGATATATTATATGCAAAACATATATTATTATAAGTATAGTAATAAATTATACAATTTAATCTAGATATAAAATAAAATAAATTTAATTTGAACAGAAAACAAACTAGAATAAATTTTCAAAAATAAATTATAATCAATGAAATAATAAAGAATAAATCTTTTTTATCAATGGAGTGAACTTAGAAATATAATTTAAGTAATTGCAAAAAAAAATTACTTAGCACCAGAGCCCACCATTGGATTTCGTTATAGCAATACCAGTAATCATTAAAAATGCAACGCTTCCTTATCCGAGTTATAATTATATTATACATTTATAATAAAATAATATTGGGCCAAGAAATTGCAGCAGCAGAAGAAGAAAGCTAGGTGGGTCCTACATGTAACCTTGGATTTGGGGGTGGATGGAGTGAGTTGCTAAAATTCAACAACAAACGTGGCTTACATCTACATTTTCATGTCTCTCACACTCACCATTAAGCTCCCCCACTAACTTTGATTCAGTCTTTTTTTTTTTTTTATTTTTTTTATTCTTATCTCTCTAGAAAGAGAGAAATTCAGCACTTTGGCTTGAAACAGTGGCAATTTTTTTTTTTTTTTTTATTTTATTTTATTGTGGGTTGGTGAGAAAACCTTGTGCTTAGTAGTAAATCTGGTAATTTTTTTTTTTTTGAGAAAAATCTGGTATTTTATTAGCACTAGTGATTAATATTGTTTTTTAGTGCTATCTCTCTGTGTACATCTTTCTCGTGTGTTTCTGGTTTTACTTGCTCTTTTTCTTGAAGATAAGCTAAAAATTGAAGGGTAATTAAGTGATTACATTCTTGGGAATCAGAGTGTAATTGGAGTGAATTTCGGTTCTTGGATCCATTTCTTCTAGTGAGAGAAAAGTTGGTTCTTGCTCTTTTTTATAGTATACATTATTAAAGTTTGTTCCTTTCTCTTATATATTTATTTATTTATTCATATATTGGGATTGATTTGTGATGTATTTGTATTTGTTGGTTGTGGTTCTGTTCTTATAAAGTGGTACAAGAGAAGAAAATTTTGATCTTTTTCTTCTAGTGCTTTCCTTTCAACAATTTTAAGGTTTCTCTTTTATATTAAAAAATTAGGGAGAGCTCAAGTCGTGGAACCCAGAAAAGGGGAAGATAAGGGTGAGTGAGTGGAGTTGAGTTAAAATCAAGTGGTTGAATTAATTGAAGCTGCACTTGTTCTCTGCAATCATATCTTTCAATGAGTTTGAGAAACCCCATCAATTTTCTTGAGCATGCATGTAATTTGTTCGCTTCTTTCACCGTCTCAGTTTGTTGTATTATGATATTGAATGTTTGGATGAGTTGCAATCTATCTCCTGAAACTTCTCTGAGAAATGCAATCTATAAGTTATTTTTCTTATTTTTTATTTTGCTTCATATTAGACATGATTCCTATTTGCGATTTGCTTCTTTTATTTCCTGATGACTCGCATCGCACTGAAATATATTTACTTCTTCTTTCTAGTATCACTTTGATTCTGATTTCTACTTGTTAATTATGGGATGTCTTGTATTGCCTGAATTTCTTGTTTCAGATGAGAAAACGAAGTAAAGTTAAAATCAAGAAGGGAAAGTACTTGGTTATTTACTTGCTTTGTTTAAGCCCGATATGAATGCTTGTGCTCTGCCTTTTTCTCCTCATGATTTTTTTTTTACAACTTGTATTTGTATATCTCTCTATGATTGATGCAACTCTCTCTGAGATTCTGATGTGAAAGTTTCTTCTCACATATGCTTCTTTTTTCAATTATTGATGCTAACCAGTCATTTTCCTTTTCAGATTCTTTTGAGATGTGATTGGACAGTAAGAGACTTATCTTCTAATATGGTTGCTTTCATGGTCATATTAATTTAGTTGGAGATGGAAGATGGAAAACAAGTTGTCTGCCATTAGTATACTTTATTAGATAAGAGGCGTAGGATGGAAGATACATTTACTAATGCTCAGAAAGGTGGTTGTGATAGAGAGGATTCATCATCGCATAGGTCCAACAAGAATGGAGGATTATCAGGCGACAATTGTTTGGATTGTTCAGAATCAAGGTCGAAAAAGTTGGTGAGAAGGGTAAATTCACAACACACACTGATTTTAAAAGTTAAACAATTACAACGTAGCAAAAGTTACATTAAAGAATCGTTCCTTCGAAGCATTCGTGCCTTGGAGAGTTGGATCCCAAAGCATATGGTAACTGTAGATGAGAAATATCTTCGTCGTTGCCTTGAACTGATTCATCTTAGTGCTTCAAAAGAAGCCCCTCACAATATCTCCCTAAACTTGGGATGGGGAGAAATGGGTGTTTTGTCTGATGGTTTGACTGCAGCTAAAATAGAGAATGAGGATATGTGTGATTTTGCTAGGTTTCATTTTGATTGTCCATTGGCATCTGGAGATGGGGGTGTGGTCATTAGCCCTTCAGGAAACTGGATTGTTGGTTCCATCATGGGTAGCAAGAGTATGGTAAATATACTTAACAGTCCTTTATTTCGTAAATATGGTGCATATGATGGTGATGCCAATTTTGAGAAAGTGAGTTTTAGAGATGTTGATGGATCTATATGTGATGATTTCATGAACTCTCCAGGTGTTTTAAGTAATTATTCATCAAACAAGCTAGGAAAGGAAACAACAATTGCTGGAAACCATAAATATAAATCCGAGACTCTGCATGAAAGGTTTGTTTCTATGTCTAGTACAAACTCTACGTGTTCTGATCAGTCTTCTTCTTCTCTATCTGCTGCTGTAACTCAAGGAATGCTCCAATGCACTTGGAAGGGTGGGTACCCACATTTTGTTTTCTCTCTGGATGATCAAAAGCTAGTTTATGTTGCCAACTTGTGGAAGGTTGAATCAGCAGATGGTATAACTATGGACTATACGTACCTATTCCATTTAAGGATGAGTGGCCAAAAGGAACATGAGATTCATGACAGTGACACCCATCTAGTAGGTAAGATGAAGGTATCAACTTCTTTTACCTTGTGCCCGAACAATTCGAGAATCATGCAGAGAGAGTTTGTTTTATTCGGTGGTAATGAAAGTTCTGTGCGGATGCAAACTTCAAGCCATGACCTCAGGAAGAACAAGGGATTTTCAAAGAAGGTGGCAGAAGTGTTCCGAACCAGTCACTCAATGAAGAAGAGAACTACATCCAGATTTAGTGGATCAAATGCTATACTAGAGAGTTGTTCTTGGGAGCCATTTCAAGACACAGATAACAATACTGATGCACTTTATGGGGTCAATCTTTTGGAAAATAGTCTTCCTCCAAATCTTGAATTGGTTGCTGTTGTTGTGAAGGATCATCTTCCTGAAAATTGTCAGGAGAAGGCTGGAGGTTGGGGCTTGAACTTTCTCAAGAAATCAAATGTAAAGAAAACAGCTGGTTCCATGGAATCCTCAGAACCTCCTTCTGGTTGTTGTGTGCGAGATGCCCGTGACTGTTCAACAAGTATGGATATTCTTATTCCAGCTGGTCTTCATGGTGGTCCAAGGACCATAAATGGTGGTCCTTCAAGTCTTACTGAAAGATGGAGATCAGGTGGATGTTGTGACTGTGGTGGCTGGGACCTAGGGTGCCTGTTGACAGTACTTAAGAGCAGATCAAGTAATAAAGAGCTTTCACCCCAAGCAGACATGCAGGGAGAGTGCAAGTTAATTGATTTAGTCATACAGGTATTTTTTTATCTCCTCTGTCCATTGTCATTTAAAATGGCAAATGCTAAAGGAACTTGCAAACTCCCTTTTTCCATTTATCTTCATATAAATTGATACTTGTATATTTTTGTTTATGAGCAATTAATCTTTTAACATCTTCCATGTTTAAGATTATACATTATCTATGAGACTTCAATGGCTTTTGTCACATGATAACATCTATAGATGCTTTGTGAATGCTCATTGCACCAGAACTTTTTAGTAGCCATACATTTACTTGAATAAGTATTGAGATCATCCGATCTGACTTCAATTTTTCAGGGTTCAGAGAACAGTACTCCCCCATTGAGGATGGTGAATGTCTATGATGGTTTGTATTTTGTTAATTTTCAGTCAACACTGTCAGCTTTGCAGTCTTTCTCAATTGCAGTGGCATTTATTCATGCCCAGAGTCCTGCTCTTCGACCCCAAAATGTACAGGAGTTAAAATAGCGAGATTCCAGATTGAGGTTTATGTAGTTATGTAACTCTCTCACTGTATAACAGCCCCTCGTAAGTCAATATTTAAGTATTTATACACAAATTTAGATGTTATTTTTTTTTTTTTATGGTCATTTCATCTGTTTAGCATCAGATTGTCTTCTTATCAATAGGTTCATTGGTTCCTGTCACTGCTAGTGTTTGAGAATGTTTATCCCTTGATTTTGGACCAGAAAACTCATGTAACCTACTCTGCTCTGATTGAGTGTACATTTATTTTTATTGGAAAACTGTGCATTTTTTTGATAAAGATAATTCAAACTGAATGTCTTCATGCCCATTAGGATAGGATTGGAGTTGCTCTTAACATTTTGTAGATTAATGGGATGCTGAATTCAGAGCATAAGAAGAATTAATGTGAAGTTTGTATGTTTTAGTAATAATGGCTTTCCTTCTTAAGCTTAATTATTTTCTCTCTAACTCATCTATCCGTGCACTAATGTACTTCTGATAATAGAATTGAATCCTGATTTTTTATGGTGTACTTTACTGTTGAGTAGTTGTGGACTGAGATTAAATGCAGATTTCTGTTTCATTATTGTATAAATAGTAGTTTTGGCTACCTCTTTCACCTCTCAACAGTAGGCATTGTGTATACTTTGCAAATGAATCGGGGTGCTTCTCAGTACTGCACATTAGGAGGCCACAGTTTGAATCTATTCAGTCCAGTGGACCCTCTTTTAGACGGCAATAGCAAAGATCCTTTTCTTAGGCTACTGTTAGATACTCCTATATGGTTTCTAGTTTGAACACAGAACTTCTCTATATGAGGACCTCTTCATTGGAGGTAATTTGAACTCCAGCAGTTGCTTTTCTTGCACCTTTTAAATTTTAATGCAGTAGCTTTTCTCCATGTGCTCATATATTGTTGCAGAGATAAATATATGATCCTGAGGTTGCCTTGGTCAATTCTGCTCCAAATCAAGGTTCAAGTCGGGATGGTAAGCTCAGTTTTCTTCCTTTTATTTTCCATCAGGTCTTATAAATTTGTAAAAAGCCCAATTTCTTAGGAATGAAAAGGAAATAAGAAGCATGCTTTATCTTATTTACTGGAAATTTATGATTTCAATTCCTTAATGTTGTTTTGTTATAACTTATGATATATTGACTGGACCGATCTCAAAAGGCGATATTTTTTTATTTGTGCTTGATGGATACTGCTCCATTCGGTTTGGAGATACCATTATGCTTAACCAGTATATTTCTGTAATTATTTTTTTGTTGATTCTTTGTCCGTTCGAGCAAGACTTCTATCCTTCCTTTTTTCATGCAGTGTAGGTTCATGATATTTCATCTGTTATTCAGGAACATTAAATCTTGGGTGTCTCAATTCAATGATTCACCCTGGTCTGCATGCCAAGTGTAGAACATCAATTATCCATGCAAGAACTGTGCAATTCTCTCTTTTTTCTGAACTATTAAAGAGTAGAATAAATCCCAGCTATGAAGAAATTTAGTGGAAATTGTATTAATTTTGATTACTCATTTATAGTCATTTTTCACTGTGTTATGTTCCAATTCACTTTGTTGGAAGGCAATACTGTGTTATTTATAATTTAAATTGACTTTCTTGACTTGATACCACCCCTTAATAGCTTCTATAAGTAGTTAGCACCTAGAACCAGGACAAGAAAGGGGCAGAAGTTCATAGTTAATAGCTTCTATAAGTAGTTAGCACCTAGAACCAGGACAAGAAAGGGGCAGAAGTTCATAGTTGATTTAGGAATAAGGTTAGCTACTACTCTTACGCTTTTTATAACTAAACGTGATCAAAGACACGTACAAAATTAGTTTCTATTCTTGCTTCCAAGTCCCATCCGAATACACAATCACCCATCCTGATTTATTGGATTAGAACATTCAAGTTTCTTTAGTTTGGTGCAGGGGAACTGGTCAGTGACTTGTGGAACAGTCGAAAGTGTTTTCTTGGTAAGCTGATCCCTTGAAGGAAAATTGTGAAACAGATCAACCTCATCAAGATCAGGCTTATCTACATGCAACATCCCATGTCATAGGGCAATGAAACCATCATGCATGGAGATTTTATCTTGATGTGGCAATGATCAAACCGTCTACATAAATCTTGTTCTATTCTGGCCTTTGATAACATTTATGTGTGCAACTGATCTGCCTTATTGCCCTTATGACTTCCTATCTGATTGTGGGATATGCAGCTTTCTCAAACATGAAGTTTAATTTTGAGTATTCAAAGATTGTGTTGAGTGGGTTTGCTTCTCACCTCGTTGACAACTTACTGATTTTTTGGTGTGTGTAACCATAAATGGATATTTTTTTTTTCATTTACAAATCTTTTAGTCTCGGTGTGAATGATTTATCTTTAATTATACCAGAAAGTTGAATTTAGTATAGTACGAGAAGCCTCAATTGAACTTGCTGCAACAAATAATGCTTACAGTTTTTTTCTTTTTCTTGTTACTTCTTTTTTCAGCATATTTTCCAAAGGAGCAGATGACCTCTTACATTGAGATAGCTAAGCTACCATCGAACTATTTACTCATAACATGTGCACGCTTATTATATAATTTCTTTTGGCCTAAAAAGAACACTCTCGAGTCTTTTTTTCTTTGGTTAATAAATAGCAATTATATCTAAAAAAAAAAACTAACACGTTATTCTACCAATTCGAGAGAACAACGCGAGTAATTCAAAATTAAACAAATAAAGCAACTGCAAAGAGCAATCAGGTGTTGAACTATGAGATTAACTCATAATTAAACAAATACAGCAACTGCAAAGAGCTAACATATGCTATGGTAGTCCATAGTGCCATTTCTGGACTGGACAACAATCTAAATTCAAATTCGAGTTCCTTGTCTGCCTAATGCTAAAAAAAAAAAAAAAAACACGATAATTATGAGATTAGATGACAGTTTTACAAGTGACAACTATGATTTTAATGACAGATCAACGGATAAGAGGGAGAGAAACATGGATTAGTCACTCAAAAGACATTTAGAAACATTTAAAGTGCTTGCAGGATAACGGAAAAACTGATAACTTGACAAGTGAATAAAGGCCGAACACTACCTCAAATTAGTCCTTTTTGCCTTGAAAGTTAGAAGAAAACAAACTAATTTGGGAATCTGACACTTACGAAGATGTACAAAACAAATGGTAATCTAGAAAAACAAAAAGCGAGGAAAATGTACGGTTTCTCAAGCTTCTATTTGTTGAATACATAAAGGGTTTTACTTGTTGCTGAAGAAAAAGAAAACCCCATTTAGAAGTATCTCAGTTAAAGACAGTGAAAATCCCAATGGCCATATGGAACCTAGTTCTCTATACGGTTGTTAATCTTGCTTGATGTAATCCAGAGTCTTTCATTCTAAAGGTGAAATTTTTCCTTCTGTTTTTTCATGGTTAGTTGCCAAGAAAGGAAGGAAAAAAAAAAAGAAAGATAAAAAATGTGTACTTTTCATATCAGCATGAATACAAGTTCAATCTTTTGGGTTTGGTTAACTGTTGAAAGTTTTTCTTTGTTTCTTTTTTAAATTTAGTTTCTGCTTGATTTTGGTTGAATAGTGTCTCTGGCTCACAAAAGGAAACATTTTTTTAAGTTTTCCGTGGAATAGGATTTGCTTAAAAATCAGCCATTTTCCTTTCCAGATATCCCCTTCTAACTTGAAGTTCAATCCTGTTTGGTTGAAGAAAAAATGGACTTTTGTAAGTTCTCAAGTTCTCTCGCCCTTGTAGATAGGAGAATTCTTTTGCTTTTCTTTCTGGTGCTAAAAATGTTAAAAATTCACCAAGTCTTGGTTTTTTAGGCCCTGAAAAATGAAAATCTGTAGTTTTTAGCTGACGCGTATATAATTGCCCCTTTGTAACAAAAAAAAGTCAGAACAGTTTCTTCTGATCTTGATTTTCTGTGTCACTTGAGGTTTTTAAGCATATGGGTTTGTCGTATTTGACTTATGTCCCATGCTTCCATTTTTTTTTTTTTTGGTACATTGAACTTTTTTAAGGCCTATTGCCTTCTTGGCTGTTGGCACGTAAGAAGCCTTTTTATGGTACCTTGATCCAGGGGTTTGTTGGAAAGATATCGAACCTAAAAGACCATTCTCCTTCTTACAGGGATAATGGGTTATTGAATCTTGTGTTGAGCCTTTTCTCAGCTATGTGCTATTCTGTATATTGCTGAAGCAAAGGCAATTTATCATCCTTTCTTTTTCTACTCTCTCCTCCTTTACCTTAGTTTTACTTGATTAGTGAAAAATGTACTCTTTAACTGTTTATCTATGTGAATGATTCAATGTTTAATCAACTGGTCCATGTAATAGGTGTCTAAGTAACCATTGAGCTAGGTTTAATGAGTATTACTTAATAATTATGTTTGTTACAGTTAAATATATAAAAAGGTTATTTTAATTCAATTTCTAAGTCACCTTCCTTCTGTTATATTTATCTTCTTGCCTTGGAAAATGGTTATGGCCTAATGATATATTGATTTGGCAAATACTCGTGTGCAGATGTGCCAGCTATTTATGTTGTTATTGCTGGTCTAAGTGTCATAATCATCTAACACTTCAATTGTATTAGTTACAACAATTATGTGAAAATCCAATGAAATGGAAATGAAGTGGTATCTCATATGGAATTTGCATTTTGTTGGCTCTGTTTCCATGAAATTTGAAGTTCATGTGCAGTCCACTATATTGCAAGAACTTTTTCATGGTGATCTCTAGATAGCAGAACTTGATGACTTGAGTTTAATGATCTTAGTCAATTAAGTGTTCTAAGTGTGCATAGGTTCAGCCTCTTAATTTCTGAAATTTATCACTGATTCTGTTTAGCTCTATAGAAGTTCTAATGTTGAGTGCACCTATTACTAATTCTGCCACTTTGCTGGCACAGATACCTGGTGACTAATGGGAAAGCGCATTGTGAGAAGTGAAGGGAGGAGTCCCAAAATTAAGAACACGACATCAGCAACAGCAACGAAACAAAAAATTGAAGCGGCCTGCAAGGCACTAAAGTCAAGTCAAAACTGAAGGAACTACTAGAACTATATGATAATAAGTGGGAGCTTATTGAAGTTGAGAACTATCATGTTCTGCTTGAAGCTATATTAGAGAAGACAGATGAGACTCTGGTGGTACCTTGTTCTTTGCATACAGCCTTTTTATAACATGTGCACTTTGCTCATTAAGATATTAATTAATCAATTATTTCTTTTCATATTATTCATTCTTATCATGCAACTGCAATGAAGACACAACTATGATTGTATTGATTTAATTGTTTCTGTTTTTGTGCTTCCTGTCCATGTACTTGTACCTAATCTTATCTTATACACTTTCCTCATCTTAAAGTTTAGTTGGTTAGTTCCCACCAACGAGTGTAGCCTAATGGATCTATATCAAAACATGAAGCAAACATGTACAGCAAACATTTACCTTACTGCAGTATTTTGCATAAGTTGTGCTTTAGAAGTTTGCAAACTTTGTTGTAGATCTTTATTCACAATAGGTCAAGTGCATAGTGAACTGTGCTGTGCTAGATTTTTATGACATTATTGATTTGCATTCTGCATTCTTTATACTTCCTACAACAGTCATTATGGGCACTTTGTGGTTATTATAAATGTTGCAATCCTGCTCAAGATTTTTCATCCATTGCTGAATGATGTGTTTGACCAGGGAGTACAATCAAAGAACAAAGCTTCATTTTCTCTCATTGCCAAAGTATCTGAATCTTCACCAAAACAAATATGCAGAAGATACCAGACCAGAGAGGCTTTCTCTATGCAGCATTTGAATACATCATTGGTGAATGTTTCATCAGAAGACAAAGAAATGGATGTGGTTAAACTCTCTTCAGACTGTCAAAGTCCCTTAGAGTCTGAAGAGTTTAAACCTTCATTGACTAGAACACAACATTCAAGCTCTGAAAGTGCATCGGAATCTGAAGACTTTGAAACTCCATGGAAACGATCGCGTACAAAATACCAGATTAAGTAGGTTTCAACCTTTATGGATTGCTCAAAATCACAGATGGCAATAGCTTTGTTAAGAAAAGGTCCATTGGATGAGGTTGAATTCTCTCAAAATAGCAAGGAAGAGGTAGTTGAGTTAACTCAGTGGCATGTTGGAGAAGAACAAACTAGTTTTAAGCCTGTTTTGCCATCAGAGTATGCTGTTCAGAAATGCAGGAAAGTTGATTTGTCTCCAAAATTTCCACTACTGGAGAGGAAAGAAGCATCTCAGCAGTGTATTTAGCATAAAAATTTTAAGCCTACAATATTACCACTTACTGATCCTAAAGAGAAAGAAGGAACTAGCTCGGTGTGCTATGCAAATCCAAACGTTGATCACTTCCTGAATTTGGCTCCTTCAGAGAACGTGCTGGATTTGTTTCATAACTCTTCTTTAGATGACCAGCTGGAGGATGAGGTTCCTATAACTGTTATCCATCCAGGTATGCACATGAAGCTTATAGCTTATTGCAATTAAAGGCTTAAATTTTTTGAACTTTTACTGGATCTACAAATAATAATAATAATAAAAAGAAGAAAAGCTGCTATATAACTAGATAACTCTTTCCGCACTACCCTACCACCACCATCATTGTTTTTGTTATCATTGAATTTGGAACCTAATATGTTTGTTTGCTCCTTGGGTTCAGCCAATATAATTTTTTTTTTCTTTTCTTGGTGTCCCGTACATCCAAGGATAGTCTTGTTCTTTGGAAGTTAGTTGAGATTTGAATCTATATACTTGACAATGCTTACTGTTTGATTTCTTTTTCTGTAGGGAGAACATGATCATGTTTATTTTAGTTACCTCCAATGATACCAGCATACATGTGGATATACAGAAATCATATGCACATCCTTCTTATTGTTTCAGTTCTATCATTTCTTACTGTTTTGTCTGCTTTTGGCCATGTGGAAACTGTTAATCAAATGGAAACATTTCTGATCTCAAAACAAACGGCTCAGAAGGACTGATTCATTATTAAAAAATGTTGGTCTTTCGGGCTTGAAACACAGTTTCATGTTGCACAGCCATTCAAATGCATGCTTTCATGCATGCACAAGCGTATGCCTGAACGTATTTTCTAACTACTGTGGCTTTCAAATATGTATCATGATTTTACTCTGTTGGCCTTTCCTACATGTTCACCTGGCTCTGATTGAAAACTATATTTCAATAGATTGATTTCTCAATTTTCACTTTCATTTTTCTATAGATCTTCCCCTCCTGCTGTGTGGAGATGGTTCTTCAGATAAGAACAATGCCAATCCAGATGACTTGAAATCCATGGATAAAAAATCTGTAGATGTGGAAGACAAAAGTGATAATTTTGTAAATTCACAATTTGATGTTGCTTCATCTCCTAAGGGTGAGGTGAAACTTTGCCTAATTTGTAACACTTCCCAACAGTCTGATTTCTGTGTTTCAAGTTTCAAAGAAGTTATAAAAGTAGTGGAAGATGAATATAGAAGCTCGTATGGAATTAAGGAGCCCAACTTTTCTTTGCTGAAGCTAATGAGAGAATTGTGTGAACAATTTTTGGCGATGGGTGTTAATGGTGAACATAATGTACCATAAGTTCAAAAGATACCATCAAAGGAATACGATGCCTCAGAATTCCTGGGTATCAAAGATGCTTGTCAGCTGGATCTTCCAATTCCTTCAGCCTCTTTAAATGGCTCAGTCAGATTCCTGAATTTTATTGAAGTGATACCTCAAATTTCCAAACCCTTGGCTCTCAGTGGATTGGATTTTCTGCATTATATCATTGGCTTCAGGATTGATGATATTGAGAATATTTGTTTTGTAACTGACAAGAAGTTAAAGGTACTAAAAGGCTCAAATTCAGAATCATGCAGTAGGGAATCTGGTCAGAAGCACCAACTTTTTCTTGAGGGGGTAAAACACTATGCTTATCTTGATGACATAACTAGGGGTGAAGAAAGGGTTAAGATTTCCTTTGTAAAGGGAAGCAGTGTTGAAGATTTACCAGCTTTTGTTTACATTCCACAAAATGTAGTTTATGATAAAGCTTCGGTAAAATGTGCACTTTCGTGAATATCTGATGTAGATTGTTGTTCACGATGTACGGGTGATTGCCTTAGCTTAGCTATACCTTGTCAATGTGCTCAAGAAACAGGTACTGAGTTTGCTTACACGCCAAAGGGATTGCTCAAACAAAAGTTTTTAAATGAATGCATCTCTTTACATGAAGACTCTAAAGATGGCCGTCACTTCTATTGTATAAGTTGCCCACTAGAAAGGTATAGAAAAAATGCGTCTAGCTTTTGCAAAGGCCATTTTCTGCGAAAGTTCATAAAAGAGTGCTGGTATAGATGTGGCTACAGTAAAAAATGTGGGAATCGTGTTGTTCAGAGGGGAATCACAAGGGATTTGCAGGTTAGATTTTTTTTTTTTTTAAATTTATTTGTGGTCCTCAGTAAATGAGATTGTTCATAGGAGGTCGTTAGGATGAAATGTTAAATGCCATTCAATATTCTCCTTTATGTTTCAGGTGTTTTGGAAGCTTGAAGAGAAAGGCTGGGGTCTTCGAACAGTTGAAAGCTTGCTGAGAGGGGCTTTTGTTTGTGAGTACGTTGGAGAGATACTAACCAACTCAGAAATGTGTGAAAGAAACATGCAGAGCACCAACAATCAGAAGAACATGCATCCAGTGATATTGGATGCTGCTTGGGGTACAGAGAATGTCTTAAAGGATGAAGAAGCTCTTTGTTTGGATGCTACAAATTATGGAAACATTGCAAGGTTTATAAATCATAGGTATGGTTTTATATGTATTTATGCTCCTTTCATCATTTTCATCATGATCAGTTTATGCAGGATAAATATCTAGTCTTAAATGTATTTTTTTTTCCAGTTAGCTAAAGATGGGAATTTTTTCTTATGTTGTTTAATTGAGTGGACTTTTTTTGTTAGAAATGTTATGCTAATTATGTTGTATGAAATGGTAATCATGCTAGTAACCTGGGTAGGAGCTGAGTGCCTCTCTTTGATCTTTTAAGTAATATATTTAGGCAATGCTCTCTTTAGATTTAGGGGCTCGTGAAATTGTAGAACTTGTTTCAGATTTTGAGAGCAGAGTAACCTTAAAGGAAGATTATGTAGTAAAACAAATTCCAAGCTATTTGTTTAGCTGTCAGATGAACAGTGCCCATGAAGTCATCATCAGTAACTTTGTACTCAGCTTTTCCTATTGCAATTTGAAGGAATAAGACTTCAGTTTTCATTTGGCGTGAATTTGCTGAAACATTCTAGGATTAGTACTCAAGACTTCTTAATTTACACCATGAGCATATCAGCTTTTTACCTGAGGTTGGAATTCTGTTAGGGTCCATTAAGTTCAAATGAAGACTCTATTTGGTTTACTTGTGCGTAGTAGCTATTAGCAGGTGACTAGTAGCTGATAGTGGTGGCAATAACCTAATAGTTGATTGTTTTAAGTGTTTGGTAAAATTATTATTAGTTGATAGCTGTTAATATGTTTAACGATCATTAAGAATAAATATTAATATTTACTTTTTTATTTAAATATTATTAGTCTTTTTACTTTAAAAAGTAAGAGTTTTTATAAACAGTATGTCTAACAACTAATAATTGTCAGTAATCAAACGGATATAATGCCGTTGTTGAGAATAAAAAAGTGAACAGTTACATCAAAAAATTTTGCCAAACGCCCACAAAATGAGCATTTGCTAATTGCTATCTCCGGGTATAAGAGTTATCACCTGCTTCTTATTCAGCTTTTTAATTGTCCGGAGCATTTTGTGGTTCATGAAACATGGTGGTTCACATTGAAAAGTTTGACGTAGTACTCTATATGTTGTCAGCAAAAATAGCAATTTCATTCTGATTTGTAAACCATTTACATTATATTACTTAGTGAGAGTGAACTCGTTCTTGATGACATCATGTCGGGTTGAGCTGAATATGCTGTATTTTGTTGCTTTTGTTTTCTAATAATTGTCAACAACAGAAAGGCAATTCATCCTTCTTAATTCTGAATTGTGCCAGATGTTCTGACGCTAATTTAATTGGGATCCCAGTTGAAGTGGAGATCACCAAGCCTCATTATTATCATGTATGTAATCTAGCATTTCATGTACTATATTTTCTATTATACAGTTGTAACAATTTGATGCATTACTCTTTTTAGAAACTTAACTAACAGTTAAAAGTTGTTTCTTCTTTTATTATGCAGCTTGCATTTTTCACAAAATGGGAGGTAGCTACCATGGAAGAACTGACAAGGGTAAGTAGCCTCTTCTCTTAGAGGGAGTTTGATTTTGGATTTGGGCATATGGTGCAGTCGCTAAACTGGTGTTAGCACCATCTGTTGCAGGACTATGGTATTGATTTCAATGACATCAATCATTCAGAAAAGGCTTTCAAGTGTTTCTATGGAAGTCTGTTCTGCAGTGATAAAAATCATTGAAAGAGAAAGAAGTAGCACACTGATATCATTTTGCAGGCATAGCATTATCAAGATATTTAGTCACTGATCTTTACATTGATAGTTGATTTTGGTAGTCCTATGTTTTTGAAGCAAAATCACTGTCTACTTTATAATTATGGGATACTTCACTCTCTGTTCTACTTGCTGAATTCCAAAGTTTATAAGCTTAATTTGTTCTTCTTTTACTATCTATCAGACAAGTGCTTGATCAAATTAAAAGTGAAATCAATGAGAGATTAACTAGCTATGCTTTTGGTATTGATTAGCATAATCATTATATATATATAATGATTCATTTAAAATTCTTATTTATCCAAACCAACCCTAACTTGAAAAAATTTCTTTTGGAAGCAATTTTGATCTTTGGATTTTGATTCTTCCAATTAAATAAGGAGTAGAAGAAAACTCATTCTAAAATTCTCCAGTTTACTTGGGCCTAAAACAGGACCAAAAGTTATTCCTAGGCCCAGGAGTATTTCTCTCCTTTGTGCCACAATGGTAATATTTACAAAAACCAGGGAAAGAACCGGAATTACGAGAAAGAAGCAAAACCCTAGATACAGAGCCGTCAATATAAAATCCCAAAACCCTAATTTCATTCTGTGTTCCTTTCAGCAGTCGAAAATGTCGAAGCGAGGTCAGATCCCTCATTTCTAGCAGTTTTTCAATTTCAGTAAAACAATTAACTTTCATTGACTCTCTTTGTTTGGTGATCGTTACATTACAGGACGTGGAGGATCAGCAGGTAATAAGTTCAGGATGTCACTGGGTCTGCCAGTGGCGGCGACGGTGAACTGCGCCGATAACACTGGTGCTAAGAACCTGTATATCATCTCCGTGAAGGGAATCAAAGGCCGTTTGAACCGTTTGCCTTCTGCTTGTGTTGGTGATATGGTGATGGCTACTGTCAAGAAGGGAAAGCCTGATCTCAGGAAGAAGGTTATGCCCGCTGTCATTGTTAGGCAGCGCAAGCCATGGCGCAGAAAGGACGGAGTCTACATGTACTTTGAAGGTTTTTTTTCTAATGAATATCACTTTGTTTACTGCGACTTTGTAGGCATATTGTTTGCTTGTTATGCTGGTGCGTGGATGATGGATCCTAATAATGATTTATGCCATGTTTAGCGTAGAATACATCTGTTTTATTAATGATTTACTAATGAAAATTGCATCTTTTTTGAGGATTTTTGGAGGAATTATATAAGTATACACTTGTATGCCGCTGGTTTAAGTGGTGTCCTGATACGTGCATTTTTTTGTGCGTGTACTATTATATGATGCTTCATGAGACCAGCCAGCAATAGTTAACTACAGTCCTTTTGCATCTGTGTGATATCTCTGTTGTAGAATCTCACTTTTCGCGATTCGATATAGTCCTTTTGCATTTTTTTCCAATCTGTTTCTCTGCTGATATTTGTCGGGTTTTTATCATAATAGGACCTTTATATTGATGTTTAGCTGGCGATGTGGTGTTGGGGATTTTTTTTCTATGGTTCCTCTGCACTTCCCATACCCAGCAACATTATACCCGCCAACCTTGCCCCACATCCAGATGTTAAGTTCATTATCATCCCTGTCAAGGTTGGGATATGGATGATATCCCCTCCCCTTACACGCACATTTTTTTTTTTTTTTTTAAATTTATACGTATCTGTGGTTAATCAGGTACAACACAATTCAAGGAAAATTTTCACTGTTTCTGAATTCGGTATTGTCTGAATGGTGTCATTTTGGCTAATATGATACAACATATTATTACCAGACATAAGTCAGGTATCCTCCTAAATTTGCAGTGGTTGATGCAGTTACACGTCTGGCAAATTGCCTGTGTTCCTTGTTACAGATATGCTATGGCTTTTAAAGCTCATATCTGCTCCATTTGAACCCTACATTCTATTAAACATGAATTTATTTCTTTGATTATGAATCTATTTTGATCGGACTTGGTAAGTTTGCAATGTATTAGATGCTTTCTGAATTTGTAAGTCATCCATGCCAAGGTTAATGATATATTGAATTTAGAGGCTTCTGAATTCTGTTTATAAACTTGGAGTATAAACATATGCTGATATGCATTATCAATTTGCATATGTAATATTTTTATGGTTTTGGTGTCAAGGCAAAATGATATGTATCATTATGTCTGTGAACTCCAATTTAGCAGTCGGTTGTACATGAAATTGAGAGTCTCCATCTGCTTGGTTTTGGTCCTACATTAGATTCACTTTGAATCCATTGCAAACATACGCATTATCTATTTGCATACATAATAGGCTGGTTGTGATAATTTTACTTGGGATTACTTTGGATTACTTGGTTTGTCATGCTTGAATGTTTTTGGTTATTTGCAAGGTTCTCTATGGATTGTGGTGGTTCCCTATGAGAAAATAATTGTGTATGTATTTTATCGATCAGGTTTCTGAATCAGAAGTGCTTTCTTTGCAGATAATGCTGGTGTTATCGTGAATCCTAAAGGTGAAATGAAAGGTACTGGCTATACTTGAAAAAGAATTCAGTATTACCATACAATTCTAAATGTTAAGCAGTCATAATTGATGGTGAAATCCTGATTCTTTATTCCTGACTAATAATTCTCACATTGCTTTTAGGTTTGTTTGGGTTATTGTTTTCTTGATCTTAAATCTCACTGATTATTTTGTTGTTGTAGGATCTGCAATAACTGGTCCAATTGGAAAGGAATGTGCTGATCTGTGGCCAAGAATCGCAAGTGCAGCCAATGCTATAGTATAAGAGTTTTACCACTCTTTTTTCCTATGGGTTGGGAGCTACAATGTGACATTTTTATATGTTCCTC
This sequence comes from Aleurites moluccanus, assembly GCA_948193065.1. Classification (NCBI taxonomy): domain Eukaryota; kingdom Viridiplantae; phylum Streptophyta; class Magnoliopsida; order Malpighiales; family Euphorbiaceae; genus Aleurites; species Aleurites moluccanus. The sequence continues at coordinate 28,559 of CANXYC010109783.1, read as the reverse complement.
TAGTGGTTATTGTAGGGTGTCCTTTTGAAACTTGAGTAAAATTTTGTTTATTGATTTTGCGGTTTGTTGTTAAAGACATGGAATTTATGCAGTAAAGTATGTTATATTGAATTTCTAAATGGCAAAACGTATTATTAGACTCTTGAATTTTGTTATTTTTTGCTATTGAGTCACTAACTTTAATTTTATATTAATTGAATTGAGCCCTCAAATTATTAATTTTTAGCTTATTATTGAAAGCTTTTCTCACGGATGTTGGCGAAAGATTTTTCATAGTTGACATTTGTTTGGTTTGTTTATGGTTTGATAAATCGATAAAAATACATTTCCTTAAAACCCACAACCAATTTATTTTGTAGAAATGGAATTATTTGTCATGGAGAATGGTATTTATTTTAGCCGATCTGTCGATCATTATATTTGAAAATGCCAAATTTATTTATAATGCAAGTTGGAAATTTTTCAATTTGGTTTTGATGCGGTGTGGAGCAGTAGTGATGTATGTACAGACAATTGTCTATTAATGACATTTAGTTCAGTACAGAAAAAACAAAATAAATAAATAAAAAAATCTGAGCTTACTATTATTATAATTCTAAAACATTGAAGCTCATCTTCACTTTTAATCCTTTCGCTGGTGTCACATTATCAAAAACCTAGGGCCAATTTTTCTATAATAGAATTTTAATTTTTAAGATTATTATCCAATTGTCTTGAAAAAATTATGATATGAAACCATCAAAAGAACTTTTACTTTAGCTTGTACAGCATAAGGACATCAGGACAAGGTAACCGCTTATTCTAAAATCTGTCGCCAAGTCTCAGTGTCCTTGATCAAAATCCCACCAACAATTGTTACTTGTATCATGGACCTCATTTCAGACCTGTTGTTTGTAAAACAGAATGGGGAATATTGTAGTTACCTTGTTTTGTTTCTCAAGTCTTTTCATTAGCATTGCAATAGCAGGTTGGAACATTTTTAAACTTAAAACTAGAAATGGGTTAAAGATGTGCTTGAAAACTTACTGTGAGAGTTGGAGATTGAATGTTGAGCTACAGAACATCCAAGACTTCCAAACTGTGCCTCAGGAATGTTACCTTGCATTGGAAAATATGTCACATCATCTCAGTATCAGGTAGATTCTGAGAGGGCAATTGAGGAGTGCTTGGTTTAAATCAGCAGTAGCTGCACCTTTAGCAAAGATGGTAGAGATGCATGGCTATTTGATATTGATGATACTCTCCTATCTACTGTGCCTTATTTCAAGACACCATTTTGGGTACTCCATTTCTTCTCTGTCTCTTTCTTCATTCGTTATTTAATTTTGTTGTTTATTGGAATTCAATCTCGCGTTACAGTACGTTGAATCAAAGCTTACCTCATAGTTCTAAAAATAAAAATGAAAACGATTTGAATTTGAAACCTCATAGTTCTAGAAATGAAAACAACTTCATTGTCGTTGATTCAAAAGCTACTTGTTTTTTTTTCTTCCTTCTATTTGATTTAACAGGAGCAACTGAGGATTCTTTTCTAACAGTCGGGAGAAACTGAACTTGACGTCTCTTGAAGAATGGATGAGTCAAGTCAACGCCAGAGCTCTAGAACACTCTTTGAAGCTCTTCAATGAGTTGAATTCCAGAGGAGTTCAAATTTTTTTGGTTTCTTCAAGAAGAGAACATCTTAGATCAACTACAATACACAATCTGGTTGATGTTGGCTTCCGTGGCTGGATCAGCCTCATATTAAGGTCAATATCTTTCTCTCACTCATTATCAAAGCTAAAAACATGCTACATGCCCTCTCTAAGTAATACTTAATAGTATCACATAGGTGCCAGATGATGAATCGGATGGAGTGCAAAAATTCAAGGCCAGTGTGAGGAATTAATTGATCAGTTACGGGTATCGCATTTGAGGCATTCTTGCAGACCAATATAGCAACTTTGAAGGACATCCAACAGTGAATAAGGCATTCAAACTCCCAAATCCATTATATCATGTTTCTTGAAACATCATCTAGGTTAAAGTCATCTATCATATTTCTAATTTATTTTTGTAACTTATAAAAGGGTATTTACCCCTGTATTTTTCCACTAATAAACTCTTGTTAAATTTATGAGAACTGAAAAAATTCATTTTAAATTATAAAACTTAAAAAAAAAAGGAACATATCAACAATATTATAGCTGGAAAGAGGAAATATTCACTTCACAAACTTAAAAAGATTGATACAAAAAAATATTCAAGAACACAGACCTTGTATATATGACCATTTTTTTTACCTGGTTCTAGCTAAGACGCTAACCTATACTAAACTGAGATGGTCTGCAATATCTACTCAAGGTGAAGACCATCTCTCAATTTATTACACTGGTATCGTGACATTACGACAAGACTGGACACAATTCTGCTATCAGCAATTCAGCACACTTCATATATTCTAATATATCTTAGCCTCGGCGCCTGTGTTCATTTGAGCACAATACTCGAACAAGCTACCATCAAAACAGCGCCGAACAGCTTCTTTAGACAGAAAGCCTTGTTCATCTCTTGCTAGAACGTAGAGGAACCCCCACTCTATCTTGGCTGCAACCCTGCAGGACATTGCTGAAACATCAAACCAAGTTTGGAACCAAGAAATTATATATAAAATGTTAAAGTTTATCTTTGAAACAAACCATCCAACAACATCAAAGGCAATTCGCTGTCCCTCTGTCATGCGCCAAAGCTCTCCAAAGCTCAATTTGTCAGGTACTGTTTTAGCATACTTGCTGAAAATGTTTTCAAGATTCACAGGCATGAATCTGCACAGATGTTTGATAAGCATCGGGATACAAAAGTGCGTAAATATCAAGGATTAAAGTGGATGGGCAATATTGATAGGGTAAACATTGACAAGGTTCTTTACCGTCCTTCGGTGTCAAAACTTCCTGAATCACTGCCATGCTTCGCTTTGTGTATGTTGTATATGTATATGGGGAGAAAGGGGGAAGGAAACCACCCCTGTGTGAAACAATACGTGATAGATTGATTAAATCCAACGTAGGCGTATTAATGATAAACAACATCCATCTTCAGTTAAATTTGGAAGATTATGCGACAACTTGTAATTCATAAAATTGTGAAAATTCTATGGTGTAATATTAATTATAACTCGTTCAAAATTTTCTCGAGAAATTATTTCACATTTACTTTGAACCAGAGTATAGAAAAATTAAGAATATTTCAAGATAGTTATAAAGTTGCACAATCATACAACAAGCATAGAAGGGCAACACAATACGTAGTTTATTCCCTTCTAGCGAGGGATAATTGACTAATCATTGCATTTTTTTTTAATCAGAAAAAAGTTGAGCTTACTTACCGGCAAAGTAAAATAGCTCAAGGCTCCATTGATAACAAAGGCCAGAAAAAGAGACACAATTGGGTTGAAACCAATTGCCCTCATTCCTGTGGTAATTGAAGGACGGAGAAAGTTCAAATTAGAGACATAAATAGAGCGGCAATGAATTGTTTAGCTTAGGCACGCTACATATTTGTTAAACAAGTTCTAAAATTAGGTTCAGATTTAAGCTCATTTATGAAATGAGTCGAGTAGCACTTTGTTCATATAATGCTCATCACCCAAAACAAGCCAAAATTTTTCTTAACAAAATTAAGTTTCAAATAAAATCATTTATATATTTCTTGAAAAAATTCTAATAATATTTTGCATGAAAAAATCTGCGAACTTATTGCAAAAATTGAAAAGACATTATTATTTTTCAATAAACAATTTCAAAAAAGTATATCTATGCACAAAATTATAAAAAAATAGGAGAAAAAAATCAATTTGAAAGATATAATTTTTATTTTGGTAAAATGGCTCACTGGGGCTCAATTGCTCAAACTCAAGACCTTACACCGCCTTGAATACAACTTCAGTACCACTAACTGAAGGCTCATTGGTAATAATTAAAGAAATAATTATTTTTGGTTCATATTAAAATGATATTTTTAATCCTATATTATTCCTATGTTGTGTTTATACCAGATGAATGGAATCTTGATTAGCAATCAACATGTAGCAATAAAATTCAAGAAAATGAATGCATCATATATGGGATTAAAAACCTTCCTTATTATCTCTATTTATTTGTTCCAGGAAATGAAAAAAGAGAAAACAATCCATGGTTCACCACCATGGACCATATCATGAAAGCTACTCCTTGTGAGATGACCCGTGGTCCAGCCTAGAATTTCCCTTACCAGAATAAGTCTCCCAGGGGTAAACTATTCCATTGTCGTCTTGGTCAAAAAAGGCAACATGTTGCTGAAGGACACTCAACCCATAATGCCTATGCCCTGGTGTTCCATTAGGATGCTCCGTATCAGGAGCTTGCAATGCTCTTGCCATATCTGTTTTTACACAGCAAAAAGAACCCATTAGGAATTCGCTGTCAAGAAATTAAATTGCATCCAAATTCTATCAATAAAATTCGTTTATAGATCCAAGAAACCCCTAAATTCTCTTTTCAAATTTCAACAATTCTTCTAATTAAGAGAGAGAGAGAGAGAGACTTACAAGGCTTAGGCAGAGGGGTAAGTTCCAAGTCATCTCGAACAGGTCTTTGAAAAGTAACAGGTGCATAAGGAGCTGTTGTTGAGAGCGAATCCCCTATCTCAGTAGCCATTTCTCTTTCTGTATTGTTTCTGTTTCTCTCCACTGGGTTTTATGAGCATTACTACTGCTATTCTCCATTTTCTGTATGCAACTTTATAAAGAAAGAACTCATATACTGGCTGCGTGGCAGCCATGCACATAAAGATGATTGCTTCTACTATATGTTGTGGCAATTCCTAGTTAACTTTAATTTGCATGTACATAGTTCTCTTCTGATAGTCCAATAATACTATGATTCACATCGGTATGTTGACAATTGTGGAAGAAGATGTTACCAATTCTGTCGTTTAGGTCCATTTAGTCTTTTATAAAAAGAAGTAATATTAGATGTGGTAATTACAATATGTTAGGAGTGTTTGGAATAGCGATCGTTAAATATACGATTGGTGTAAAAGTATGATTGTTAAATCGTTATTATAATTATTTAGGAGATTTATTAATTGAAGAAAATTTTTATCATAGTCGGAGTTTTTAGTTGACCAATCAAATAACATAAATTTTTTTAATTAATAATATACATATTGAAAATCGATAATTAAAAATATTTAGTTGGCAAACCAAACAATCCCTTAATTTATATATAAATATTTAACTTATGAATCAAATTAAATTCTTATTATTATATAATAGAAATAATATTTATTATACTTTTTTTTTTAATTTATGTAATTATATTTTAATTATTTTTATAATTATAATTTATACATTTAAAGTTTGTTTTTAAATACTATAAAATTTGACTAAAATTTATTCTATTTCTATATTTCTATATTCATTTTTTCTAACAATGGGCTTATATAAAAGATAAATTGGCTCGAAAAAGCCCAATAAGATGTAAATCCAAAGAAGCAACGAACAATATAATACAAAGTACCAACCTCCTGTTTTTCTATTTGATTGATTGATCTTAGCGGAGGCGAATAATGGCGAGCGAAACGGCAATAGAAGGAACGGTGACGGAGGCCATAGCGATTGGTACAGAGATGCCCCAATCCCACAAATTAGAGAGAAAGTGGACGTTCTGGTTCGATAATCAATCCAAGCCTAAACAAGGCACCGCCTGGGGCACATCTCTCCGCGAAATCTACACTTTCGATACCGTTGAAGAATTTTGGTGGTATTCAATCTCTCTTTTTCTCTCTTTTTTATGTATATATTGGTAGATCTGGTAACCTTTTTTATTTTTATGCTTTTTGTTCGTTAATATTAACGATTTTCTTGATGATTTACGTTTAGTTAATCAATTTTTACTATGTTATTGCTTAATTTAATTTGTTCTTTTGGCTTAGTTCTGTTTATATTGTAATGGGTTAGCTTGGATTTTTACAAAAAAGAAAAATCACATTGAAAGCTTGCTTTTTGCAGCTTGTATGATCAGATATTCAAGCCTAGCAAACTGTCTGCGAATGCTGATTTCCACCTATTTAAAGCTGGTGTTGAACCCAAATGGGAAGATCCTGAGTGTGCTAATGGAGGGAAATGGTCTGTTGCTTGTGGCAGGAAGCCTTTGCTTGATACCATGTGGCTAGAGACTGTAATTCTCTACCCCCTATTATGAACTTTTGCTAGAGTTATTCAAATGTTTGTTTTGTGAGTATAAATTTATTGGCATTTAAATGATGGGTTTTTAATTGGTAGCTGATGGCTTTGATTGGGGAACAATTTGATGAGTCGGATGAGATATGTGGTGTGGTTGCTAGTGTGCGCCAAAGGCAGGATAAACTTGCTTTGTGGACTAAGACGGCAACAAATGAGGCTGCTCAGGTTCAAATCTCTATTTCCTTTTCTGTTTATACATCATACCAGAAATTGAAGTATATCATTTCCATGAATTTAAATGATTCCTTTAAGCAATTAATTCACTTTTTTATTGAATTTTGTCTAATGATTGTATATCAAGTGTATTGTGAAATGAAATTCATATAAGGCCATCATTGGCTTCCTTGCCTATAATGGGTACAGTCTAAATCCTAGCTGCACTCGGTTATTACTATTCCAAAGAGAAAAATGTGATTACTTCGTTGTGTTGGGTTTAACAAAGGCAAGTACAAGAAAATTATCTGCTTCTTCTCACTGTCCATAGTAAAGTGGGTTTCCAAACTAAAGTATGACACCAATATAATTCTGCAAATTTGTTAGAGTTTGCATCTAGATGGGCATCTAGAATGTAACATGATGATGGAGGTGATATGGCATTCTAGTTCTTGCAATTATTGACAAATGCCAAGTGCTCTAGTATACTCGATATGTTTATATTGCTTACTTCCACAGAATCTGGCAATTCTTTCTCTATATGAATCTCTTGCTTGTTCTCTCTCTCTCTCTCTCTCTCTCTCTCTCCCCCTTCCTTTATCATTTTGCTTTGGGTAGGATACCAAATTCTTCTTGTTATTCGTGTCTCTATCTGTTTTACTGATTGCATGTATTCTTATCAGTTGTCACCTTTATCCAAGTTGCTGGATAGAGTACTACCAGTACTCTATTTTCAGGACTAACTCATATTTTTTTTATGCTAGGATACCATTTTATGCTCTAGTCTCTCTGTTTTACTTGATGACATGCATTTGTTATTATGTTTATTTAAGTCGCTGGATGCATTAATATCAGAACTCTAGATGTTGGTCTAGATTCTAGAATCTAGATGAAAGAACTTTTGGTCTATTCCAGCCTGGACTGCTTGGCTGGGTTTGTTGTGCAGAAATCCCCCGTGTTGTTTAAATATCATACACACATACAATGATTGACTAAAGGTAATAAGTAGGTTCTTGGTAACTAGCTGGACATTTTGCCCTGAGTTTTCTTGGTTGTGGTCTATCTTCTTTGAGTTATTTTAGGAGTATGCACTCTGTTTATTTTGGTACTTCACGCAGTTGCAACTAAAGAATGGCATTGGATTTCATTATGCAGATGAGCATCGGCAGGAAATGGAAGGAGATCATTGATGTCACTGATAGGATCACTTACAGCTTCCATGTAATCTTTATTTTGTGGAACTATCTGATTCTAGGGAACTTTACTTCTCCTTTTAGGTCTAACTGTCTGGGTAATTGCAGGATGATTCTAGAAAGGAAAGATCAGTCAAAAGTCGATACAATGTATGAGCACTCCTTGATAATCTTGCAGTATGGTTTTTGTTTGGCATGATCAGCAACGCCAAGAAGTTAGATGCCCTGAATGGATGAATTTTAATGCCGAGTTATTTGTCAATTTTCTATTTTTTACCAAAGTATTGTAGCATCTTGCAAATCTGTACGAGAGAAACATTGTTGTGTTGTGTAGAAGAAATTACCTCATTAATTTGCATTACTTGATTATTTGATTCCTGATGGGGTTAGTTTTGGAAACAAGATGGTTATTTTGCTTATCAAATAAGTGTATATCAATTAGCTTTTTGGTTTTATAGTACTGAAGTTTATTTTGAGGATAGGTATATAATTGTGGCCGTCGCCCATTTTAGTATTCTTGTGCTTGTTTCCAATGTGGTTCAAGGACATTTTTCCATTTACGGCTAAACTTATTGATTTTTATGGGTTAAACTTCAAAAAAAAAAAAAAAACCAAAAAAAAAATTTGTAGGTCCTATAGGATTTGGATCTTCATCGTGCTGCTGGTGGTAGAAATATTAATGTTATGGCACAATAAAGTGGGCATTAATTTTTTTTTATTTTATTTTTTTCTAATCTCAACAAAACCCAGGGCCAAGGAGAATTTACCTGCAGCACAGTTTCGTTGAATCACTAAAAAAAGAGAATCATTAAAAAAAGGCAAAAAGTATTATCAGACTCCCAAATTTTTTACTTTTTGTCAATTGGATTTTTATAGTTTAATTTTTATTAATTAACTCCTTCAATTTTTATTTTTAATACATCAAGTCTTTTTTTAATAGAAATTAACGGAAATATAATGCATACGCCTTAAAAGAGCGTGAATTGATCTAAAGATGCTAACTAAACTTTAAAGTGCTGACTAGAAAAATAAAAATAAAATAAAAAACATAATTTAATACAAAAACAAACGACACCGTACCAATTAAAAAACTCCAAAACCCAAAATGAAAATGACATTATAAGATCAGCAACACCAACAACCATTATCGCTCAACAAGAAGAAAAAGAAGAAGATCAAGAAACAAAATACTTGAAACGACACTAATCCTAATATGCAAAGTTGTGAGAACCTCGAGTCCCAACAAATGGCGTTGGTTAGAAGCAAGCCATCACATTCTTATCAAACAAAGCTACAGCTCCAAAAATCAAAATTAACATACGGGTATGCATTAAATTCATAAACCGCAATCTATAATTAGCAGCAATTTCAAGTGAAATACTACCAGACCTATCAATTACCTATAACCCATAGCAAACATTACCCATTTTGTCTCTGAAACCATTTGTAAAGTTCGATATCATGAACCTGCTAACAAAATCACAACTATTTTGGTTTGAGAAAATGGGTGCTTGTAATTGAAAACCAAGAATTATTCCTATATGTAATATATTAGCTTAATGGGTTGTGCTCTCAAATGTCTCGCTAATTGCTTTCTGAATCAGAGTTTGCCTTCTAGGTTTAGTTTTGTGTGTTTGCAAGTGAAGAAATTGGAGGTTTGAGTGAAGGTGAATGGAGGGAGTTAGATTCAATGCCAAAGAGAGAGTTTGCAGAAAACAAACTGAAACTAACCTTCTTCACCATCTCATTCAAATCAAAACCCTATATGGTTACATTATTTCCATTATCATCTAATTCCCAAAATCCAGCAAATCGTCAAATTGAATATGAGTCTCAAAGAATCCTCATCTTCTTCTTGTTGATTTTTCCTAGCAGGATCTTTCTCTATGGATTTGTCTCTTCAACTTCCTTCCGAATCTCCTTTTGTTGAATCAGAGCCTCTTTCAAAATTTTGGAGTTTATCCCATATGATATCATTTCTTCAACCTTTCACTATGAGATGTGAAACATAGAATAAAAGAATTGAGAAAATCCATCCACGTTGGTTTTGTGTTTCACCGATATCGAATTTTGATTATTGGTGATGTTATAGGGGCTGAGTTCTTCACCGGTGTCAGATTTTGGTTTTTTCCATTTGCTAAGTTTTGTTTATTCACTCACTCTCTTTTTTTATTACTATTATTATATTAAATGAAACGATGTCATTTTATATTAGAAAATAATTTTCCTTTTATTTTATTTTTTTATTTTTCTCGTTAGTTCAGTCAACGTCTTCAAATCAGTTCACGCGTTTTTAACGTACTTGCACTACATTTAAGTCAATCCCCATTAAAAAAATAATTTGATGTGTCAAAAAATAAAAATTAGAGGGATTAATTAATAAAAATTGAATTATAAAAACCTAATAGATAAAAAATGAAAAGTTCAAGGGCTGAGAATGCGTTTTGCCTTAAAAAAAAAAAATGGCTCTACGAGTTTATATATAATGAACTTAAGACTATAAATTTATTTTTGATGGTTTTGAAGACAGTATTATTTCAACTAAAATGAAGAATGACAGTGTAGTAATATATGGTTAAGATTCTGATTCTAATTAACAGTACCCACATGAAGAGAACATTTACATCTGAAAGTACTTGAAATAAACTATGGATTTAAAACGTTTCAAATAGTGATGACAAATCTTTAAATTCTCAAGCGAGAAACCCAAGTCTTTCTCCATTCTTCTTGGCCAGCCTGATCAATCCTTGCCTTTGTTTTGAGTCTGCTCCTATTGATTTGCAGAATTCAGTAATCACCTGAACATTTTACATGTTCAAAAGTTAAGCAAAATAAGCAGAATTGCTTGAAAATTTATCAATTACTTGTTAAAAAGAGGGGTTTTATCTCTCAAATTATCTAAAAAGCTACAAAAATAAAAAAATAAAAAAATCCACTAGAATGCAAGACTGTCCACTGAGTGATTGTGTGGTCTAAAATTAAAGCTAATGATGTGTCAATAAACGGGAAAAAAAAATAATTGGGAAATGTTTATGATCACTAATAAAGTTAGGATATTAATTATAGATGGATTGAAAAATGATTATGTGTAAAAATTTAGTTTCAACGAGTCTAGTGAATTTTTTTTTATAAATTTATATGTACTTGTACGATTGTTTTCTAATTATTTTTCTGAAATAGTCTAATTTTTCAAGAGATGGAAATTGAAAATTCCTCTTTTTTCTCCTTTTTTTTTTTTTTTTTCAAAACATTAATCCCTTGATTTTTTTTTTCAATTTATTCAGTTGCATGCTATAGAAAATTATGCCACTGATAAAAAAAATTCAGAATAGCAAATCTAAACAAACAAATTAAAATAATAAGATGGAACAATAATTAATGACAAAAAAAAAAAAAAGGGGGAGAGAGAGTGTAACTCAGGACTGAAAATTTATTAAAGTGAAACTATACATAAATATAAATATAAATATATACTTGCGAGTGTAAGGCAATTGCTTTGCCTCTAAGCTGGTTGAATCTTTTCTTGCCAATTATATTGCGAGTGATAATAACAACAGGTGCGAAAAGGCCCTTTCCTTCATTAACATTCTTCATCATGGGAGCCAATCTGACTGGCTTTGCCACTCTAACATGGTTTGGCACAGACTTGGCAAACATGGCATAGTCTTCACCAACCTTAAATGAACTAGTACCAAAACCTCCCTTAAACCCAGTTGCTGAAATTGAAGTTGCCATTGAAACACGCTTCTAACTTTTCTCTAGCACTAGCTTTTCTTCCTATGGAAAAAATTTAGATGATATTTTATCTGGTGTAAAATTGATAGCCTTTGATTCTTTAATTGGAGAATGGTGTGAAAGAGAGTTTCATGGAATGATAATAGCCACACATAGAGATGGCTTGGATTTTAGTTTAAATTTCCATACACGTATATTAGTTGTATTACTCCTGATATAAAAACTTATGGTCCTCAATTAAGTTGGAGAAAATCTAGATCTAGAATTTTAGTGGTTCTTTCTTCTGAGGGACCCATTAAACCATTTATTCACACGTAGGATCATTGTTGGACAAAATCCTTGCCGTTCAATTTAGGTTTGAAGAAGATTACCTTACCTAATTAACAAGAAAAATAAATAAAATTGAATAAAAATGGACCATATGAATTGGAGTTTCATAGTCCATGGCATTGACTTTTGACTATAAATGAGATACAAAACTCAAATTGCAACTCTCATTCCCATGTTCTTGGATGGTACATAAAAGCTGCTGCATGTGAAACACATTCTTGTGTTGAATCTTAATTTAAACTCATTTGTAACGAGTTTTTCGCCGAGTAATATTAGAATTCTCTCTAAAGCCATGAGTTCGAATCTTATTCAGAATTCAGGAAACATATTTTTCACGTTCATATTATTGACAAGCTGCAACCTGCCAATTAAGAGGATATGAACTTTTCAATCTTTTATCTTGGAGAGAGTTTCTGATGGAGATAAAGAATGTAATTTTCTATGTATATGTAGTTTTCTACATGTTTTTGCTTGGGCCCAGAGAGAACTCACATTTAGGCAAACGCATTAGAAAGACGGGAGTGAACACACACAATTGAATAAAAAGACTGAAGATTATTCAAGGAACAATGCATTGCCTCATACTTGCCAATAAAAATTATGGAACTACAATCAGCGAAAAAGAATAAGTAGTTATTTTCTTTGTATGTTTTTTCTTGTTCAATTTTCAGTTTGGTAATTGCTTTCGCAAGCCTTTGGTGCATAAAAACTTACAGTCGAGAAAATTTTCCTTTTCTTTCCACCTAGAAGATACTACAACAGATTTCGCTTATTGCTTCGAGCGCAGTCATCTTCCAGATGCCTCAAAAGTGTCAATGGTTAGCTGTCTCCAAGCTTGTTATGATAAATAGAACGATTTGTAAGGTAAAGAAATCTCCATTAAAAGCCTTGAGCAACCAACAAGCTTAATCCGGTTAATTTCTGAACCAATGGAATTATGATCCTGCTAACCAATTCCTTTAGAGATCCTCTCAGACAAGTCAGAAACAAGAGCATATTTGTTGCTCTCATAACAAGCAGTAGTAAATGCAGTCAATGTTATGTGATCCACATTACGGTCCTTGTCTAATAATTTATGGAAGAACAATGCAGCCATGCCTACTTTCTTCTCACTACAAAGCTTCCTGATCAACGTATTAACCGTCCGAATCCAGAGTTTTTTCTCCAGCCTCTCCAATATGATCATAGCAGTAGCAGAATCACCTTGTTTGCAATACTCATAAGACAATGTCAGCCTACTAACTTCACATGGAGATAGCCCCTTGTCAATCATGCTTTCATACAATTCACAAGCCTCATCCAATTTGGACTCATTGCACAGCCCACTTATTAGAGCTCCGTAAGTAACACTATCAGGTGTGCAACCATAGTCTCTCATCTTATGGAAAAACTTTACGGCAGAGCTCAAACGTCCATCTCGACAGTACCCACATATCATAGATGTGCATGTTTCCTTGGTTGGAAGCAAACCGAACTTGATAGCTTCCTCAAAAAGTTGCTCACTTTCTTCTACTCTTTTTTGCCTACAGAAAGTTGAAATCAGCACATTATATGTGTGCATATCAGGTTGTAGGCCAACTTTGAACATCCTACCAAAAATTGCAAGGGCCTGCCTATTATCAGCCTGTCTGCAGAGCTCAGATATGAGGATAGTATATGTTACCCTATCAGCCTGTAGTCCACATTTTAGTCCCTTCCTAAGCAATATATAGGCCTCTGGAAACCTTCCTTTTTTACAGAGGCCATCAATAAATGCATTATATGTAAAGTTATTAGGAGTGAATCCTTCTTTACCCATTAAGTCCATCAACTCATATGCTCTTTCAAAATTCCCTGCTTTACAGTGCCCATCGATGAGACAAGTATAGGTGTTGGTGTTAGGAACCAATCCCTGTTCTTTCATCCTGCTCAACAGCATCTCTGCTCGATTCAACTTTTCTTCCTTGCAATACCCATTGATCATGCAGGTATATGTATATACATTTGGTTTATACTGATCACTCCTAACAAGCTTAAGAAATAGTCTAAATGCCCTTTCAGTCCATCCCTTCTTACATAACCCATCAATTAATGCCGTATGAGTGTACACATTTGGTTTCCAACCTTTCTTAACCATTTCTTCTAACATCTCAAATGCTTGCTTAATGCTTCCCCTCTTGCACATCCCGTTAATCAAAGAAGTGAAATTTATCAGATTTGGTTTCAAACCCATATCAATCCACTTATTAAAATACCAAAGCACTCTATTCACAAAACCCTTCTCACAAAATGTTTTAATCATCAAAGTACAGGTAGCATTATCAACAACAAAACCTCTCTCAAGCATATCCTTTAACCACCTATCAGCATCCGAAATTCTTCCCATTCTACAATAAGTAACAACCATCAACTTATAACTGCTAGAATCAGGACAAACCCCTCTATCACGCATTTCATCAAACAAGTTCTCTGCATAATCAGCCAAACCCAAATCGCCAGCAACCTCTAGAACAGAATACAATGTCCAACAATTCAATACTAAGCCATGGTTCTGCATCTCAATAACCATATTAACAGCCTCTTTAAATCTCCCAATCTCAGCAAAGCTCCTCACCATACATTGCATCACTTCACGGGCTCTATCCAAATTGCCATTATTAATAAACGAGGAAGCACAAACGATATATAACCTCATAAAATGCCTAAACTTGGCAAACCCAATTGCCCAATTGAAGAAACTCAACGCCACCATCGAACCCGCTTCCTCTGCAAGCGAAGCTACAATGGTAATGACCTGATCATGGGTCAAAGAATCGGGGTCGATTTGGAGGTTGAGCTTTGGAGGCGATGGTCTCATGTATGATGTTTGTTGATAATAAGATTCACAGACCAGTGAACAAATTGACCTGACCGAGGATGGCGGTGGCGATGAAGATAAAGATGAAGTCGGGTTACAGGTACTATAATCATCGGCATTATGGTGGTAGAAACATAGCGATGTAGAAGAGAAGTTGGAGAATACAGAGGAGCAGCAAAGAGAGTGAAGGGTTGGTGGAGATGAGAGTTTGGTTTTAAGTCCATTGGACTTGAGAATGAGAAGAGAAACCATTAACAATGGAGGCTTCAAATTCTGTTACCAACTTCTGTTACCAACTGCCTATGTCTCCTTTTCATATGGAGTAGTGTTCATTTCAATAATAATAATAATAATTCACAAGATCAAGATTAAAAAAAAAAAAAAAAAAAACTTTATAATATATATATATATATATATATATATATATATATATATATATATATATATTAATTTTATTTTTTATTATTTAATTTTATATAATTGTTATAATAATAAAAATAATTTTGAGTGATGTTATTGTGAGAGCAAAATAAATTAATATTATAAGATATAGCAAAATATTTTTCTAACATTAAAAATTAATAAACTATTTATTTTATTTTCTTTAATATTTTGTTGTCTTCTATTTAATAAGTAAATTATTTTCAATTCCGTCAACTCTATTAAAAAAATAAAATAAAAAATTAATAATGTTTGAATATCTAATGTACATTATAAATAATTTATTAATAAATAAATTTTATTGAAAATAAAAATCAAAGCTCTTCGTTTCTAGACAATATTTTATGGTCGGTTGGGTTTATTTTAATAAAAAAATAATAAATAGTCTAACACACACTATTTTTTTAGTGGCTTGCAAAAGTACAATTAGGAAGGGACAAAAAAGTGATTAGGCACAATTGAATATTGTCAACTCCTATCAATAACAAAATCCAATTGAGTATTAATAAGAAAATATCCACTTTTTCTATGGTCAACTTGTAAATTAAGAGTTGTTACGCTATGCCATACATGACAGCAACCACAAGTCAAGGCCGCAGCTTTCAACTTTGAATTTCATCAGTTCAAAATTAAAAAATAAAAAAGGCCGGAACTTTATTGTCTTACCGGTGGCTGAAGGAGTCGCCGCCGTGAGTGTGGAAGCGAAACAACAAAACCCACCACCTATTATCTCCGATGTTTCTCTAACCAAGCACTTTTTATTCTATTCCAAATCAAGAAATCACTAAATCAAGTAAGCTTTTTTGTTTTTTTTTTTTGTTTTTAATAAAGACTGAATTTTTTGGAGTTCAATTATTTTGTTTTATAGTTTTAATTTCTTTTATTATCTCCATTCCTATTGCAAAACCCACTAACATGGATCCTAATGATTGAGCAACCTCCTAATTATGGATCTTTAATTTAATTATGTTTATAATCGTGCTTTAGATCATCCCTTTACCTTATTGGAAATTCTAATTCTATAATTTTGTATGTTGTGGTTTTTGTTTGTCTTTTCCTCTTCTGCTGCATTTTATCTGAATTTCTTGTTTGCCCTGTTTTAGCAAGAAAATTTGTGTTCTATGAAAAAATAGAACTCCTGACTCCTCACACTGCTACACAGCTACTGTGGTATTTTTTTATTTATAAAATTTATTTGGAAATGATCATAGATTTACCAGATTGCCTATTTGCAGCTTTTGGAGCAGTAAAATAGCTATTTTGACTCTTGGAGTTGAAGTTAAATGGCAACTGAGAATACAGCTGTGGCTGATACCTTCCAGCCTTTGATTCCTGTATCTCAGAATTTGAGTAACTTTAATTTGAAGATATCTGAATCTGAGAGCATCCCTCGATGGAAGGATCAGATCACGGTTAGAGGGTTGGTTGTGAGTGCTCTGCTGGGAACTCTGTTCTGCGTCTTGGTTCATAGGCTTAGTCTAACAACTGGGGTGGTTCCTGCTATGAATATATCTGCTTCATTGCTGGGTTTTTTCATCATTAAGATGTGGAATGTTTTCTTGTCGAAGTTTGGTATTTCCAGTTCCCCTTTCACTAGACAAGAGAATACTGTTATCCAAACTTGTATTGTTGCTTGCTATGGCTTGGCTACTAGTGGCGGGTTCAGCACATATTTGCTTGCAATGGACGACAAAATATATCAACTCATTGGTGTTGATTACTCTGGTAATCGGGCAGAGGATGTTAAGAATCCAGCCCTAGGGTGGATGATCGGTTTCTTATTTGTTGTAAGTTTTCTTGGGATTTTTAGTCTTGTTGCGCTTCGCAAGGTCATGATCATAGACTATAAGCTTTCTTATCCTACTGGAACTGCTACAGCATTGCTGATTAATAGCTTTCACACAAATGCAGGAGCAGAACTTGCAGAAAAACAAGTGAGCTATCTGGGCAAATGCTTGACCTTCAGTTTCTGTTGGAGCTTCTTCAAGTGGTTCTTCAGTGGTGTTGAGGATTTGTGTGGATTTGATCATTTCCCAAGCCTTGGCTTGACACTTTTCAAATACTCATTCTATTTTGACTTCAGCCCTAGTTTTGTTGGGTGTGGTCTCATCTGCTCTCACAGTGTCAACTGCTCTATTCTTCTTGGAGCAATCATATTTCAGGGATTTCTATTACCATTTATTTCCAAACAATCTGGGGATTGGTATCTGGCTCACCTCCCTGATGGTGATCTTAAAGGTCTTGCTGGATATAAGATTCTCATGTCAATTTCACTCATTCTTGGTGATGGCCTCTACAATTTTATCAAGATAATAGCAATAACTCAGGAGAAAATGTACAGCAGCACTACACAGGATGACCTTCCAATCTATGAAAACTCTGAACTGCATATGGAGCAGAAGCTAAGAAATAAGATATTCCTTAAAGAGAACATCCCCATTTGGTTTGCAGCCTGTGGATTCATAACTGTGGCTATAATTTCAGCTGTGACAGTACCGGTCATCTTTCCACAACTTAATTGGTATATAGTTCTTGTGTCATGTATCATTGCTCCAATCCTTGCTTTCTGCAACTCGTATGGCACTGGACTCACAGACATGAGTATGCTCACAACTTATGGAAAGATTGGCCTTTTCATTATTGCTTCATTAGTCGGAAGAAATGGCGGTGTAATAGCAGGTTTAGCAGCTTGTGGTTTTATTGTAACCAGTGCCTCTACTGCATCTGATCTCATGCAAGATCTCAGGACAAGTTACCTCACTCTTTCGTCTCCCAGAGCTATGTTTGTCAGCCAATTAGTAGGCACAGCAATGGGTTGTGTCATTGCCCCATTAACCTTCTGGTTATTCTGGACTGCTTTTGATGTTGGGTCTCCGGATGGACCTTACAAAGCTCCATATGCAGTTCTATTCAGACAAATGGCAATTCTTGGAATTGAGGGTTTCTCTGAGCTGCCTAAATATTCCCTGTGTATATTTTGCAGTTTCTTTATCTTGGCTCTAGTTGTTAACATTCTGAGGGATGTAATTCCCTCGAAAGTATCCAAATACATTCCTATTCCAATGGCAATGGCCATCCCAATTTTTGTTGGAGCTAACTTTGCCATTGACATGTTTGTTGGGACGATAATATCATTTTTTTGGGAGAGAAGAAATCAAAAGGATGCAGAGGATTTTATAGGTGCAGTTGCTTCAGGGTTGATATGTGGTGATGGAATGTGGACAATACCATCAGCCATCCTGTCAATTTTAAGGATTAACCCACCTATTTGCATGTCCTTTAGACCTTCTTCGAGTAGCTGAATTGGGAAATTGTACTGCCCCTTGTAGGGCTATATTCTTTTCAAATACTATAAATTCTTGTCTAATACATCTTCGATGGACTGCAACTTGCCTAGGCATTATTTGTTGAATTTACTTAATTTAAGTGGTTCCTGCAATTTTGAGCAGCTGTTTTAATCCATTTACAATAGTTCAAGCAGTATAATCTACAAATGATAAAGGCCCAATTTGACACAGTTTTCGACTGTTCTTTAAAAAATAAGTACTGTGTTTCCATTCTTTATTATTATTATTATTATTATTATTATTATTATTTTGACAGCTTGTGGTAGTTCATGCTTTGGACAAAGCTAGAAACTATAGTTTTTCTCAAATGATGGTTTGCCAAGCACTAGGCACTGTACAAAAGCAAGTTGTGAATAGTAATTGCTCGTAAAAGACAAAGTTTGATTGAGAACGACTAGATGAATCCATTTGCTAGATTTTGAGTGTTTTCTTTCAGAAAGATTTAGCCTTTTTTTAAATCTTTTCTATTATAGTTTTACTCGTATCATATCAAGTCTTCATGTTCCCCTCTTATTCTTATTCCTTCTAAAGTACTCTACTTTCCTTTACTTCTTCTACGCTCAAAACCAAAAGGGCTAAATCATTGCAATTGATAAGTCTGCCTTCAATTACAACTTAGAATTGATAATTATAATCTGGTTTTCAATTAGACAACTATATAATAATAATAATAATAAAAATTCTCCCCTGAGACCTGTCGTTTTAAGAACTGTTTCAATCATTGCGACATGTAGTTCAAAAGCTGTTTTAATTCAAACGAACGCAACTAGTTCAAACGACCGAAGGGCAAAGTTGCACTTAGATTCATAGCGCCGTTAAGGTAGACGACAAGTTTTTTTTAAAAGCAAAAACGACAAGTTCTTTAAAACTTAAGCAAGCCAAAGAATTGAGATTTTCCAAAACCTCAAAGCAATCAAACTACATGAGAACAGAAACAGAGAAAACAGAGGCAACAAAAACACTACGCTTGCAATATAGAAATGACATCAATGGCAACCCATTTCTCTGCCACCCTATTACTTCTTCCCATTGGGATCCGCCGCCTCTTCTCTTCCTCTTCTCTCTTACTCAAGAACCCATCTTTGTTCAGATCCAAAACTTGGTATCTCTCTGATACAAAATGGAAAAATCTTGATTTATATATCCTCACTATAGCCCTACCAATTACTTCTTTCTCTGAAATCTTTCTTTTCTTATCATTTTCTGGTCACCCCACTTACCGTTTCTCATTCTTGCATCAATCCCTGGTTCTGTTTCTTTATTGGGTGTTGACCATTTTATTTCTTTTGCGTGATGACATTGACCAATTAGCCCTTAATGATACTTTCTTGTTTGTATTTACAGGGATTGTGTTCTTTATAGAGTATTCAGTTATTGGGAGTGGGATTTCTGGTCTTGTTGGTGGAGCTGTTTATGGTTTGTGTGGTGATTTGACCATTATTTGTGGTTGCTGTTGTTTGTATTTGGCTATTAAGCCTAGTGCCTTTTTCGCGGAGTTTTGCTTTTGTTATGGTTTGGTTTTAAGGGGGACTTGGTTTTTGCAAGTTGGGTTGTCTTTGTATACTGACGTTTTTGCCTTTAAGGGGTGTCATAAAATAATGGTTATTCCAGGAAACGAAAATGCTGAATTGAAGTGTGATCTTGAAGAAGATGGACTGAGAGCTGTGGCATTGGCCAATTTGTTGTTTATTGGCCATGTAACTTTGGTCTTGCTTGTGAGCTTGGGGGTGTTTGGATTGTTGTCAACTCATAGGAATTCGAGGCATGGTGAGGCAAGCGGTCCATTGCTGGCAGGGCTAGAATCTGCCACTGCTTTGACAGAGCTGGAATGAACGTATGGCCTTTTTTGCCTTTTATGTACCGTGTAAATTTTTGCATGAATCAAGTTTAATCATTTCTTTGTTCTATAAATATAGGCCATCTGATTGGAAAGAAATGCATGCAGGAGTTGCCCATTGCTAATATTTATAGCAGAATAAACGATGTTGCAGAATTTCAAATTGCAAAAGCCCTTTTTTTTTCCCTTTCCCTTTGGATAAATGTTGCTTCATATTATAATTATGAAAGAGAATGTTGTTTAATCCTAAGAAATCAACTGGATGATCTTAGCCTCAGATTTATTTGAAAAACCATGAGGTTGAATTGTAATTGATCTTGTCTGTTATTACTTTAAACCAGTACAAGCTTTAGCACATGTTTATTTTCACGGGAATTAAACTGGCCTGCACCATCAGTGCCTTTAAAGAATTTTCTTTTCTCACCAAACAGGAAAGGGAAAGAAGTGGGGGAATTAGGCTACAGACTGCTAATAGCATTATTAGCAGTGAATGCATAATCTGTCTCATTTTGAACATATTTGATGAGTTTCATTTTTTTTTTCCGGTCTCATTATCTTCCAATCTAAAGAAATATTGATATATATATTGATAAGACATGTCAAAATGGCATCTCACTTCAATTCTATTTTTTCTTTACAATTTTTCTACCACGTGTTTGTGTTAGTAAATTTGGAAGGATTTGGATTTTATGTTCAAGTTGTTTGGATGTGGTTTCAAAGCAAGTCTTTAAATTTTAATCCACAGATGAAGTAAATCCTTGTGCATTTACGACCACTAAAATTAGGTGCTATTATTTTGCTGGACAGTTTGCTCTCTCATTTTCAATACCTCTTCACCTGCTCCCATTGCTTCACATTTGGACCATTTATGTTCACTCTGCCAATACTTTTTATCCAAATGCAACATAAGGACTGTAATCTTGTCAGCAATATGCTACTATGATGCTTTGTTAAACAATAAGCTTCTTGAGTTATGAGTTATTTCTTGGACTCTGATGAACTATTTTTCACCAAAAAATAATACTTATTTTAATTTTAATACCGTTACTAGCATCTCATTGATCTCTGTGTTTCACATACGCTACGCGCTTAGAGTTTTTCTTGGTAAGCTACCATGTACCATGAAACATGTATGCACAGGTCAAATTGTAGTATTTCTTGAAAATTCTCAGTGGCATGTGAGTTTACCAGATTCTGATATATAAAGGTAAGATTATGCTCTATTCTCATTTATGTATTTTAGTGTTCTATTCAGCTTTCAATTAATAAATCACTGACAAGAATAACTGAAGATATCTTCTCTTGTTCATTTGACCAAAATTAAATTGGTATCACTGGAACTCTTCTAATAGGTAAACATCCTACTTTTAAGGTTTAACATGGAGTTTTTCCTTTCTCCAAAATATTATTAGTTGCCAGTTGATTTTTCTTGATACTTTTCTCCGCATTATGGTTTGCGTGGATATTTAGAATCTTTGTTCCACAACTATCAGTTTGTTCATTAATTCACCTATTTTTTATAACCTAGCTGTATGCTCACTTAGCTCGTACCGTCATAGAGAAAAGAAAAAATAACTAGGACAGGGGCTTGACAATTTCTGGATTATAATTAGAGTTTTCATAAATGTGATTATTTGAAGAAATTTGGAGCAGCAGCTCTACATTTTCCTCTTTTGCCCCCTTTCGAAAATGTGGCATCATATATCAGCAGCTTCATTTTCTCTGTCATCATACATCCTTTTGGAGCTGTTCGTTATGTAAAAGTTTGCTGTTCGGAAGAGCATAAGCAGCCCAATCTCCAAAGAGAACTGTCACCCCTACAAGCATGTCTTGTGGAAATTTATGACTCCATTGCCCCCACAGACTGATTAGCCAGATAACTGTTGATAAGTTAGCTTACCTGATTGCAGGTGCTTTTCCTTTCCAATACATGAAAGGATGCACCGTTGCAGGAAGGAGATAGCTGCTGAATGCTTTGCTGACAAGTTCATTGAGTTTCATGCAACTGGTGCACAAGTTTATCATTCATACAAATAACACCAGAATAATTGGTATAAGTTTCTTTGAAGCAATGAAAATTGATAAGGGTTTCATTCTTGGACTTACATAGCACTCTGGCAGCAGGTAAATAAGATTCTTCTCCAATAAATGTCTTGTTACAAGAAACTGCACAATTAGTTACCCATGCTCTTTTTGTGCATTAATTGATTTAAACTTCGTAGTATGTAGATTGTCGAAATGACTAGTTAGTATTTCAATGTGCTGCATCTGATGGCTCATGGCTTTTGAAATTATTTTGCTGTAGTTTCCAGTTACACAGTTTAATTTACATACAGTTTGCAGGTATTGCTATGAGAAAAGACTTTTTTGTACTAACAATAATGGAAGATATGGAAATCCTCAAGTTGCACAATGTTGCATGTCCTTATTGCAAATAAAACCATCAAATATGGACTATAAATTAATCTAGTTTAGCATATCTCATTGGAGAAGAAAACTTTGGGAATGCCAACCATCGTCTCTGAAAACGCCTAAATCCATGGATTTTAATCCGAAAACGAATTCGCTTGATCTTTCTGGTGAACTCACCACATCTTTGTTTTAGCGTTGCAGATTTTGGGAAACAGACCAGTTTCCTAGCATACTTGCATCTTGCATTTGCTGGAAGACAAACAAAATATGAATGAAACCAAAATGTAAAGGAGAACTTATCTCCCAATTCTTTTTAACTTTTAACTATCATTCTGCTGTAAAATGTTACATTGATGAGACTGATAAGCCAAATACTTATTGCATCATAAACAGTATGTTTCATTAAGTTCTCTAAACACAAATAGATGATTGAATGACTGGCAGGTATATTAGCTAAGTGTTTCTCAGCTCTGTATCCATCAAAATGTAGAAACATCTGTTGGACCTCTGACAGAGAAGGGAATATATCATTTTCTTTTCTTTAACTTATCGTCTAAGATTTCTTTATATATGTAAATCAGCTGAAACCATACCTTTAATCTTTTTAACATCTTCATCTTCTTCCTGATTTTCCTTGTGCAGGACCTGCAAGTTCCACAACAAGGGAATTAATCTTGCTGTCTTGTTAGCTCAGTCTCTTCTTGAATCTTGCTGGAGTAATCTTGTGTCTTAACTAATGTTTTCTTGTTTTTACAATATCAAGTTGAAAGGTTGGTGGTGGGAACCTAGTAAAAAGAAAAAGAAAAAGAAAAAGGTTGCTAGGTGCCAATTTTATGTTTGTTGCATAGCAGAATAGATAACTAAAAAAAGATAAAAATGTTTTTTGAGTTGCACAAAAGAAAAAAAATCCCTTTTAGTAAGAAAGAAAATTATAATTATAATGCTTTTTGATTTCTTGAGTTGGTTCACTTTGAACTATTATGCTACTTAGGTTCTCTAAGATTTCCAGTTCAGCACCTCAGCCAAGCTTCCCAAACGCTTTTGCATCCTTCTCTGTATGAAGCCTCTGGTGCACTATTCAAAAAATCTCGTCATACACCCTGTTGTCCCCAAGTAAATATACACAGAAAAGAAAGCCTTTGTAGTAATGTTACCTTTACATGGTTTTTCACATAGGCATAGAAGTTTAATAGACTCCACACAGTCTTATCTAGTTTTTTACCTTCAACATGATGTGATGAAATATCTGAAATGTCGTAAATATGTCAGTCTGAACACACTCAACTTTTTCTTATAAATGGATAACAACTCAAATGTGCGAGAAAAAAATAAATGCAGTCATTAATATTGAAATGAAAGATGTCTGATCCAGGCATTTTTACCTGCATTTTGCTTTTTAAAATATGATTAGCAGTTAAGTGACTATTTTCTAATGACATTAATTTTTGCTTAAGTTAATTGTTTATTGTGTGTGGTTTCATATTTAGGATAGGGTGATAGCATACCAAAAGAAACAAATCCCCCGTTGGTGCTCATATCTTCTAAAGGTTCCCCTCTCAATTCTGATGGAGGAATGGGTGACCAGGTGCAAGGTGGTGCTTTAGCCCATTTTTCTGAACTCCCTACATCCATAAGTTCCTATTGAAAATTGAAAATGGAGAAAAGTTAGAAAGTTACTATTATTTCCTGGACAGCCAAGAAGAGGGTTTCAGAGCCAAAAATATCTAGTTTTACAAACCTGAAAAAAGGCTGTTGCAATAATCACATCTGAAGGATCTTTAAAACGCATAGGGAATACTGCAGTGATTTTCCGTGGCTGTGCAACACATTAATTTAATTTAATTTAGACAATCTAGATTTGGATAAAAATGTCCTTTGATCTTTATTCACTAAAATATGTTAGAGGCCCTGTTGCCAATCTCGAAATGCGAGTACATCTTATTGATAATATCAAGTGACGTGGGTGATTTTTGGTAGCTATTAATCTAAATGCTTATATTTTGGAAAATCTTTCCCTAATATGTTTGAATGTTGTTTCGTGGAACTTTGCATAGAGGCTATAAAAGGTTGAATTTAGCCGACAGTTTTAACTTGCTGAAGCATTTGTAATTGGTTGAATTCAAACAAAATAGCAAAACTTATCTATTGGAAAGGCAAAACTGCTAGATTATTTCATGAATTTAATATACAGGCACCTGGCCAGAATGAGTTATAGCATTTTGGACTGAATCTAAATGTTGAACTATTCTCTTGGATTTATACAAAATTCTGAAAGCTTTTCTTAGCAGATTTTAGGTTTATAATGTACATGACCTAAGATATGATATGCTATGAGTTAAAGCCATTGATAAACTGACATATTTGATTCTGAAAATTAGCCTTTGTCATGATTTCTCTTAGTGAAGTCCAATATACTCCTTTAGGCTTTCATTGACACAGTACCTATGCTGAAGAAGTTAATGATTCCTTGTGTAGAAATTACCTGTTTGATGACATAAAAGGGCTCTCTTGGGTGATAAACAAGTTTGATTGGTTTATACATCCCCTGAGATGTTTCCTGGGAGTTGACATTCTCCAGCATTTCTTTCAGTTGGGAACTTAGAATTACTGCTTGCACTGAAGAAATTTGTCTAATCACCTTTTCAGAGTCTGGAACAGAAACATGTGCATAATCATAACAATGGAATGTGGAGAAATGACAGCGTGATATGAATACGAATATCAGATTATTGACAAAAAATTACTATGAGCTGGAATGTAGGCATCTAAATTGGGATTATTACCCTTTACTTATTCCAAACAAATTACTTCGAGAAGGAAGTTCATTTTGTTAAATTTTATGCTGTAAATTGTTGGAAATCATGTTGGCTATAGCAAGGATTAGTTAGTCTAAAATTCATTTAGCAACAATTCTGACTTGAAAGTTTAGTCTTTGTTTAGTAGAATCATATGTTTAAATGCTCTAACTTCTTTTCAAGATTATATCAGCTACTTCTGAATTTCCTACATTCAAGCATCTCCAAACAGTTGTGGATGTTGAGAGATAAGAAAAATTTGCAAGAAAACTTCTATTTACAGGATATCTATGGTTGGACTACAATTATGTACCTGATCAAAATGGTAGGTGCATGTTGTGTACTACCTCTAATTAAGCTTTTTCTTTATACTGTTAGTTTTTTTTTTGGTGGTAGCACTGAATTAAACCTCAACATGTGCTCGTCTTATCTCTCTTGAACGACTTCATTCTCAAGCTTTTATTTTATGTTAGTTTATCAATTGCAAATAACCTAGGCTTCATTTGGTAAACTAGCTTTTTTATTTTCTTGTTTCATTTTTTTGCCTCCAGCTATTATATTTTTAGCAAGTGGAAAATATATATGCAAATTACCAAACAAATTTTGTCATTTCATTTTTCCTTCAATCTAAGCAGCTCAGGGCCTTTTGCTCTCAAGCTGTATTTTATATTCTCTGCAAACCATACTTTTTCCTTGTTTAATGCAGTGTTTTATCGAAGCCTAATCATCTTTATACTTTGTATGGTAGTCAAGAGGACAGGGCAATAGAAAATTATTAATGAAAAAACAAAGTCTAGGATTACTTGAGAAACAATTTTAAGTCCAACTGCAAACTACTCTTAAATTTAGAAGGAATATGATTTTAAAAGAAAGTGGTATGAAAATGTCACTACACACCAATATGCGAATGTACATAATATGGGTGATTTGGAGTAGCAGCAAACCTTTTTCACTTATCTTGTCAAAATTAAGTTTTAGGGTGAGCTGGTATCCTTCTTTTGGGGGTTCAAAAATTTCCACAGCATCAGAACAAACTTCCTTTATCATCTTTATAGTGTATCGTGAGAATCCATATGATTGCAGAACTCCTTGGGATAGCAATGGAGTTGATATGGACAGGAACTTGTGATGTGGATCTGCCGCTGAAGACTGTTAAATTCATTAGTGTAATTCTCAGATATTTTGTTGAATGCTACTTACGGGAAAAAAAGAAAAAAGAAAGCCTGCTTATATTATTATTAAATATACACACTGCCAATATCACAAGTAATATAATGAAAAAATCTCTAGCTTCCAATTTGTTGCATTTCAGTTTAAAAAATAGGTAAATTAATTTAATCAAGTAGGGTCTGGATGTTAAAGAAATCAAACAATGCCGAGAATGTTGAAGACTTGCCTGAATATGGTATTCTACTGACCCAAATTCATACAAGTGATGATCAATCTCCACTGGTTTTTCTGAGCTATCATGAAAAAATAATATCGATTGTCATTTACTTTTGTATAATTGCATGCAACTTGAGCTACAAGTTAATTAATTGCAAGGTGGTGAAGAAGAAAGAAACTTCAAATTTTACATGCAACAATGCTATGTGACTTCGTGGATCAGCTGTTGTGAGTCCTGAATATTCACATCTATTATCAATATGTGCATAATGGTTAGACAGAGTTTTAGAGCAGGGTTAGTGATGGTTCATCTTTAGCATGAGGATTCATTATATTAGAAAAATCCAAGAGAAACTCTAGCAGAGATAATGACATGCCTGTTTTCCCCCACTTTCCTCTCTCCCTCCCTTTTTGAGCTTTTAGGTAATTTGCTGACGATAAACTGTCATGCAGAATTTACCTTCAACTGTGATAGTCAATTATTTATGTATTTGGTTTATGGATTATATAGTTCAATGCCAAGTACTTGATATTTTATTGGAGCTATGCTGTTATTTATATTAGTTTTATTTGTCGAGTAATATGATGTCACTCTTTATAATTCTGCATGTTGATCTCGTATGGAAAGTGGGGGAAGGTATTAAAATCTAAGTATCTGACTGTATCTGATGCTATCTTTTATCTAGAAATATTAGAGAATTAATCCATCAGAAGGCTAGTTCCACTTCCTAGCTAATATGAATTTGTCAGTGACACTATAAGATGGCGAGAAGTGACAGAAGGGTTTATACCAACTGTCATGATTGAACTATTGAGCTTCAATGACCCCCACCAACTAGGAGATATTTCATTGCTTATCTACCTGGAAAACACACCTTGTCTGCCATATTCTGTTAGAGCCATAGTCTACAAGCGAAGCTGTGGCTTCCCTGGTTAGTGATTTATTGTTTTATTATTCTGTTTGAAGACTTGTATCAAATGTATTCAACAGGACCATGAACATGATGAATAATGAAAAGACCTACAGCCTCCTAATGAAGCTTGAAAAGCTGGCAAATATCAGAGCTAAATTGTTCCGCAAATGAAAGAATAATGCAGCAACAAACAAGCAGTAAATTAAACCGTCATTTTATATGTTTTGTGGCAATTGTTTTGAGTGTTTTCATGCTTTCTTCTTTTCTACTATTCGTAATTTTAGTTGGATTGAGTTGTTATTCTGAATCTTTTTTTAACATAACTGTAATTATTTCATTGATTGAGGCTAGCAGTAAGGAATAAATATTCTATAGTAAGGAATAAATATTCTATCTGGTATTTCCTTATATATATATATATATATATATATATCCGCACGCGCACGTGCACACATACAGGTAGTATTAGATATGAAATTAACAAGTGAAATTTGACTATGATATTTTTCTTTTCTTTTTCACAGGGATTGTTGTGCTTACCGGTATAACTTGAGCAGGATCTCCTTCAGAGCTGGCGAGGCCCTCTCAAAGCAGGCCATGCTGATTGCTGAGCACTCTTCTCATCCCCTAATTCCCACATTCACACTTTGATATTTAACTCTTTTGAAATTCACTATGTATTTGTCCATATGAACTTTTGAGTACAAATTAAGTTCAAATGTTTCAATCATTCTTAGCTGCCTTTGAAGCAAGTACCTACTCTTACTCCATTTCCACTGTGTCACTAACTTTTGTTTGTAAAGGAAGCCAAACCGATCACCTGTCCTATGTCCATATCCTCCATTGTTAAATTTTGTTCATGTATTATCTTTTTTAAGCACTATTTTGGCAAATATATATGTAATTAATATATATATA